>CBVK0100131951.1:0-12542 GCA_900067695.1 Picea abies | reverse complement strand
TTGTTGATATGTGCTCACATATAATTGGTTATAAATGACAAATGTTGAATGCTAATTGATGAGTTTTTGTGCAAGAGGGAAGTTTTGGGAAAAAGAGCCCCACACTCATTCACCCCCCCTATAAGTGTGGTAGGTGTGTCCAATAGTAATAGAGGGTAAGTTCATAAGCTATGGAGCTTAGTATGATATTGTTAGAAATTTAATGTGCACAATGCTATAAACTTTGATGAAGAATAATAAAATAACCAAGACAGGAAAATCTTTGTGGATGTAGCCCAGGGGGGTGAACCATGGTAAATTTGTGTAGCTTAGTATGATATTGTTAGAAATTTAATGTGCACAATGCTATAAACTTTGATGAAGAATAATAAAATAACCAAGACAGGAAAATCTTTGTGGATGTAGCCCAGGGGGGTGAACCATGGTAAATTTGTGTCTATGTGTGGAATGTTTGTCTTATTACTTACTATTGTTAGCTATGATGAATGAACTAATCTATTAGTATTAAAATGCAGCGCACAATAGAATGACAGGATAATTACTGCAAAATGAAACTTAATGAATGTATATGCTTAATGAATGGTAGATATGAGATGAAATGATGTATTATTGTAATACGGTAATAAATATAATATGATTTGAGTTATAAAGAATGTCTCCCATCCCCAGAGAAACCCCCCTTCCGAGATTGCAAACATCTAGGTCATGTAGTCACCCATAAGCAATCTCGAGTGAGACTGCATGGTTTTGTTTTAAACCTAAATTAGAACCCGAGTCATCCCAAGAAATAGTCTAAGAATAGTCCAACAAATGATTATGTTTTCATCTGGAAACTAGAAGAACAGTGAAGAGAATGAAGTATTAGAAGGGGATTCTCATACCATGGAATCCAAATAATTAGGAGATTGAACGATGGTTGACAACAAAAGAGATCAACTTTACACAGAAATACAATAGAAACCCTAAGTATACACCGCACCAATATTTGGAGAGGTATGTATTTACTGATTTTCATGAGGCATTTTTCTGTGAATTTCCACATTTGTTGCAAGAGTGAATATGCAGATTGAAGGAAATTCACCCAACTAATCGAATAAGACCAGTAGAATGGACTACTGAAAATATTGCGCAACTACAAAAAGTCAATAACAAGTTCACATGCTCAGTCAATTTATGGATAGACATCATTATTGCAAGATTCATTACAGAATTTGTAGTCCATACTACAAAATCCTACACTACTGCAGAGCACGAGTTTTTCAAGGGTCCAAGAGGAATCTATATTAGATCACTCTACACGTCAATCAATATTTTGTTCCATGATAAATGTGTGATGACAATGGAGTCCGACGACTAAATAACTCTGTGTGCATGGGGAGACTGAGGGAAACAGTAAGGATGATCTGAGATATGTAGATGGATCTGGATAGAGGCAAGCAAAAGAAATAAATGGACTCTATTATGATGGATGAATAACAAATCAAGGAAATAATGGACAAAGCGGGAACGACACACAATGAAATACCCTACCAATATAAGATTAATAGGAAAAATAGAGAAGTAGTCAAGAGGGAAGTCTTGGAAAGTGATGAATAAGAGGTAGAGGATATTCATGCTATGGAGTAGATTGAGGAAATCCTACACACCACATATGATAGAAAAACCAAACTTCAATGGTCCGGCGTAGAAGAAGGAACTTCATTCCATATCTGAATTAGTGTGGAACCCACGACCCCATGTGCAACTAAGACATTAAAAAGGAAAGAATATTTTAGACAACCAACAATTACTGGAAGAAGGAATCCAATAGGTCAAGGAACTAGTGGAAATTCAAGTGGAAGTATGAGTTTAGGTTAGTAGTAGTTATTTATCTACACCACGCGGAGGAAGTACCACAAAATTTACAATGGTAGAAGCAGATCCAACCATTCAGTTACCAGAACTTCATCGAGAAGGGTCGAAGGACCCAAAGAAACATTTATTTATATTTGAAAATATTTGGGAAGATAATTAGGTCACATATGAAGACACGAAAGTGGATCATCTTGCAATCACATTCAGAAACTGTGCATTGGACTAGTTTAAGAGTCTAGCAATAAACAGTCCACAAGGAACATCGAAACTCGCCGTAGATGTAAAGAAGGAACTAATCAATTAGCTCCAGAGACCAATTTCAGAATATCAATATATGAATGAGATGATAGAAATCAAACAGAAGCCAGGAGAGTTGATTTGGGAAATCGATCAAAATTTCAAGAGATTGAAGAAAAATCCTACAACAGACATGAATCATAGGAAACTATTCATAAACTCATTATTGTCACATTTTAAATCTCCATTGAGGCAACAGAAGTTCCAGAATTAGGCCAAGTCCCTACAAGAAGACTTAGAATTGGAAGAGAATTAGTATAAACATATAGATCCGACTATAGAGGAGTTGAGAGAGGATATTAATAATATGACATATAAGTTGAATTAAAACAAAGGCAAGGAGAAGAGGAAATTTTTTTTGTGTACCTTATGTAGAATAGAAGGACACCACAAAAATGAGTGTCCAACATTTGCGCAGTATTTAGGAGCAGGATTGTCAAATCCCCTACCGGCGGGAGGATTATGGTGTGAAATTTGTAAAACACCTGTACATGATCCCTATCATTGTCCATTGATGCAAAAATACCAAACAATGTCTAAGAGTACATTCTATAATTTCTGCAAGTCTGTAGGACACAAGGATAAGGATTGTCGAAACATGGATCTTAGGAAGGAAAGGACTTCATATGTTTATAGGATGAAAGATGAACTAATGATAGGTCCACCTGCACAGAAGTATAATAATGTGCAACATTTTGCAGATCCACCTCAATATAATCAAGTACCATAGTATAATGCAGTGTGCACAGACAATCAAGGTAACATAGGAGGATTCAAAAGAGGACGATGTGGAAGAAGAGGATTTGGAAGAGGAAGAGGACATGTAACCTTCCACAATTGTCATAAACATGTACATTATGAAAGGGATTGTCCACATCCACCAATAAAATGCATATATTTTCATGCAACAAATCATACTACAGAAGATTGTATGATACTTCTAACAAAAATACAGGACAAAAGGAATCAAAATAAACAGAATGTTCAATGGATTTCTGCAGAAACTAGAGAAGATGAAGGGAAAAAAATTAATATAGTTACTTGAGGTGAAACCAATATAGGAGTAGATGTGGAAAATCAGAATCATAACCAACACCAGTGGGCTAGAAAAAATACAACACCTCAACATCATTTTGATGCACACAAGGAGAAAGAGACATTCAAGCATTCCAGACAAGAAATTTTACAGGAGTATATTGCTTCTACTTCAAATGAAAATCCAAGATATGATGGGCTAGTATATGATATGCCTCACCCATATGATCATACCAGCATAGGTCAGCCTTCAGAAAAGGTAAGTAATCTAAGAAACTTTCTAGTGTCTTTCTTGAAATTATTGAATGATCAAACAACTATACAAGTATTACAAACTTTGATAGAAAAATGCAATCTTAGAGAAGAGATACAACTAGAATAAAAGACAGTAAATCATGTCCATAGGAAGACAAGAACAAATAGAGAGTTATAATTGAATGCAAATATTGGAGACTTTAACATGGGTGACATCATATTAGCTTTGGGATATGAGGTAAATGGTCTTCCTAGGAAAACATGGGAATGCATGGGGGAAACTACACTAGGTTATTCACCTATTTAGCTAAAACTATCAAACCAACATAGGGTGATACTAATTGGTCGATTGAAAGGCATACCAATAGATTTATATGGTGTGTGCACTATGGCATATTTTGAGGTAATTTATATAGTGGATAATAATACACCTTATAGATCATTGTTGGGACTGGATTGGGGATTTGAAAATCAAGTTATCATCAACTTGAAGACCCGGAAAATGTTATTTGAATTAGGAGAATATAGATTCATAGCACCATTAGATCCTTTAGACGGAGGAATATATGTTGAAATAGCGAAATAGAAATTTATCACAGAAGAAATAAATCAATTCTATAGAACTACCACATGAGAGGAATATTACATTAACCCAAAAGTAGATGGAATTCTTAGTTGGAGAAGCATCAGTTCTTGTACTTCAGATTCTAACACGGGACTAGAGAATTGGAAACAACACTTACATGAGATATATACTAGAAGATGTATAATAATGACATATGCACTAAGATGGGTTGGCACAAAGGTAAGAGAACCTCCAAGTTTTTATGGTCAAAATGATTTGGAAGAATTCTTAACAAAATATGAGTTAGAAGTCTTGGAAAGTCAAAGTTTTCTAGTTTTAGACATTGCCTTGAAAACAACACTTGCACTTGGTGGGGTACTCACAAAGAAAAGATCCATGGTTGGTATCAATTGAAAATATTATTGTGAAACATATTTGGCTCAGAACAGGAGACTAAACATATGGAGAAGTATGGGGGAAGAGAAATTCCCAGAGAACATATAGATAGATGCATAAAAAAACGAAGACTAGTACCACTAGAGGAATGGCCACATCACTCTATCCATACATTGGAAGTCATACCAAGAAATTGGTATACAGAATTGGAACTAGACAAAGGAACTGTAAATTGGACAGATTTGCAGTGGAACTTTGTGATCATGTTTTCATTTGAACATGAGAATCCAGTAATGGATGCAACATTGAATTTGATAAAAGAAAATATTTTTGAAGAACCTGAAGTTGAAATTGTAATATCTTATTAGAATCAAAATCGACAAACAGTCAAAAAATTGCTACATTGTTACCACGTCGCAGAAGATGACCTAGCAGAAGAAAACCCACACGATATTCAGATAACATAAGTAGAAGTGGAAAGAGAAGTATATGGACCATAGTTACATTTATAATAATTTGTTGCACCAATGAAGATAAAGAAGGTAAATATTGGAACAAAAGATAATCCAAAGATTGCAAGTATCGGTGACTATTGGGACAATCAAATAATGGAAAGAATAACATAATTAGTGCGCAAATATAGTGATCTATTTCCAACAACATTTTCATAAATGAAAGGGGTAGCAAGAGAAATTGGAAAAATGAACATCCCTCTACAACCAGATGCCATACCAATAAGACAGAGACCATATAGGTTGAATCCAATGTATAAACAGAAAGTTAAAGAAAAAATTAATAAAATGTTAGAGGATGGTATAATAGAACATGTTGAAGAATCCAAGTGGATTATCCCTATGGTAGTTCAGGAGAAGAAGCATGGAGGAATAAGGATCGGTGTAGACTTGAGTAAGTTGAATGATGCATGTCTACATGATCCCTTACCTACTCCATTTATTGATGAGGTGTTGAAAAATGTAGGAGGACAAGAAGCATACTCATTTACTGATGGAGTTTCAGGGTATCACCAGATCATAATAGCACCAGATGATCATCATAAGACTATATTTTCCATAGAATGGGGGTCATATCAATACACAGTGATGCCATTTGGATTGAAAAATTCCCTTGCTATTTTTTCAAGAGCAGTGGTTGTAAATGTATTGAACCTTCACAGAATAGATCTAGCTAGACAATATCACACACATTTGCAGAGAGAAATTGAGAAAGAAGAATCAAGAGAGAAAGAATGGAAGAATTCTCATTCACCATATTCCACACTCAAAGATTGAATAATTTACAACATATATAGGATACATGAGTAACTAATGTGCCATAGTGGTGGTCTAGAGTGATCTGGACACACACCAATAGTTAAGGGAGTAAACTGCCACCTAGTCCACATGAAATTCAAAAAAAATAAAAAAAAATAAAAAACTGAAATGGAGTAGACATCATCTTCAATTAATGGGATACAAATTTGTGCAAATACTTGTGTAGAAGACTCTTCAGAATAAGAGGCTTGATCTTTTGATGGTTTCTCTTCTGGCTCTATATTTCCAACCTCCTGTATGAAATATTCACAATATTCTTTATTCTTTAATAGAACCTCCAATCTAGACCATAATTCATTTGCAGTTGATTCTTGTGATTCTTCATATACTTGATGGAAAAGTTTGCGAGAAACAAACATGTAGATACATCATATGGCCATATCTTGTCTATTGAGAAAGACCTTTTTCTCATTGGTGTAATCAGGCTCAAATTTTTTTGCCATAGTTATTTAGTACAATCCTCTACATATGATTTGAAGAAGAATTTTTGGCTTCCATTCCAAATAGTTATGAGGTGTGAGAATTGGTGTTGGTGAGTAAAACATAGATTCCATCTTTTTGTGTTCTTCAATATTTCGTACCTGCAAAAATAATTTAGTGTATCTTTTTCTTAATAGTTCGTCAGCTCTAATACCATGTAAATGTGTTGAACCTGCACATAATATATCTAGCTAGATAATAACACACACATTTGTAGAGAGAAATTGAGAAAGAAGAAGCAAGAGAGAAAGAATGGAAGAATTCTCATTAACCGTATTCCACACTCAAAGAGTGAATAATTTACAATAGATACATGATACATGAGTAACTAATGCACCACAGTGGTGGTCTAGAGTGACCTAGACACACACCAATAGTTACGGGAGTAACCTTCCACCTAGTCTAGTCTCTCAGCCAGTTGCAGAAGTGAACTGCCACCTAGTCTGAGTTAACTAGTATATCAGTCTTCAGTTAACTCACTGAAATAGAGTGAAGTGAGGAGGAGATCAGGGAATCATGAGTAATGTGTTATTTTGTTGATGATCCCATGGACAATGTGCATTAGATGGTGATGATCCCAATGTTGCATGGTGATAATCCCAATGTAGCATCTAGACTCCACTCAACTGATCTAATTGAAGATAATATTCTCCTAGAGTAATATTCTCCCTAAACTTTAGGAGACTGTATAGTTACTAATAAACCTAGGGAAAACCTTAGGAAAAATAAATCCTAGGTCTGTGTTGAAGTAATCCAACAGTGGTAGGTTCATTTAAATATTTTTTACATAAATTTTTGGAGGTTTATTTGGATGATTGGACAATATTTATCCTATTCAAAGATCATGTTGAATTTTTAAGATTAATGTTAGACATGTGTAGACCATGTAAAATCTATTTGAACATTAAGAAATGAATATTTATCACACCATTTGGAATTTTTCTAGGGCATGTGGTTTGTAAACAGGGTCCGTTGGTTGATCCTGCAAAGATTGATGTCATTGTTAATTTACCACCACCTAAGTTCATGTGTCAATTAATAGGTACACTAGGTCACACAAGATAATATAGAAAGTTCATAAAGAGCTATGCACAGATTATTGTACCCAATGAGAAACTGTTAGATAAGGATATCAAGTTTCAGTGGAATGATGAGTGGCAACAAAATTTGGACATCTTAAAAGAGAAAATGGTGACAACACCAATTCTCGTGTTCCCATATTGGTCAAAATATTTCCATGTTCATGTGGATGCCTCTTCAATAACACTTGGAGCAGTCTAAACACATATAGGAGAAGGTCACATAGATCACCCAATAGCATTTGCAAGTAGGAATCTATCAGAGTCGGAACAGAATTATAATACAATAGAGAGAGAAGGGTTGGCTATGGTGTATGCTTTACAAAAGTTCAGACATTATTTATTGGGCCAACATTTTAAGATGTTCACGGATCACTCTTCTCTCACATACTTGGTCAACAAGACAGTGTTATGGGGGAGAATCTGTAGATGGTTTTTGTTATTTCAAGAGTTTGATTTTGATGTAGTTGTGAAACATGGAAGACTGAATGCAGGGACAAATAATCTATCCAATATAACTAATCGAGAGGAACCAAGCAATTTGGAGGAAAATTTTCCTAATGCACAACTATTTGCAGTGCAAATTGTTGATGAATACTTTTCTCATATCATTGAATATTTGAGTACAGGATTTTCTCCAAAGGAATACACCACTTCGTAGAAGAAGACTTTGGTGGTTAGAGATGTAGATTACCAACTTATTGCAGGACACTTGTATAAACTAGGAGAAAATAATATTCTAAGGATATGCATAATGGAACATGAAATTCCTATCGTCGTAGCGAAAGAACATGAAGGAATAGTTGGAGGAAATTATGCAGGAAAATATACCGCGAAGAAGATACTGCGTGCAGGATTATGGTAGCCCACAATTTCTAAAGATGAAAATGACTATTGTCGGACTTGTGATGTCTATCAGAGGGTAGGAAATCCATCTAGGAAGGATGATATGCCCCTAAAACCTCAATGATCTGAAAATAGAAGGCTAACTTGTTATGTTATGCAAGCACCCTCTACTTCATTAAAAATAAACTTTATAGGACCTTGCTTCATGTGTTAAAATATGCCAGATATATTATGTGCTAAGTTTTATGCTTCTTCCTTTAAATGTTTATGTATGAGGAAATGTTCTTGTAAATGGTTAAATAGGTACTTCAAATAAATACACAGCAACAATACTTGCAGCAAATAAACCATCAAACTCACAACAAGAACAAGATGATAAAGGAGTTCACCCCCCTCCGGCCTACATCTCTTTGAGCCTCCATCAATGGACTTGGCTCTCTGGGATTAATTTGTCAAAAGTTATTTTACAAGCTGCTTCTCAACTCCAATGGAAAAAAATACTGTACCATTGAGATCAGAACACATAAAAACCCCAAAAATGACTAATAGAACTCTAAAAATGGATCATGGCTCATCCGGGCATGACCTCTTCTACATGTGGCCATAAGCTTCCATGAGCTTCTCTTTGGAAAAAACACCTGTAAAAGTCCTCAACAGCCTCCGAAACCTATCCCAATGTGTTCAGAGCATATCAATTAGCCAAAAATGATTATTCAATCACAGAAAACAAACATGGGCTCACCAAACCATGTCCTCGATCAATGAGGGCTTCAAGATCCCTAGAGCTTGTTGAAACTTAAATGGTGAAAAACTTGGAGAAGAAGTCTTCAAATGGCCTTGAAAACAGCACCAATGGATACAGGACATCCAAAAACCCCTAGCTGGGATTTTACGGCACCTCAATCGGCCAAAAGANNNNAGGCCTCCTCCATTTTCCTCCTTCAAGCTTTCTGAAACTGGTTCGCCAAAACGCACCTCTGTGTGCATGAACCAAGAACACGCTCCAAAATGTGCGTTAAAACCCAGCACTGAGAAGTTCCGAAAAATGGTCCAAACTATAGGACGGTTAGGGTGCCTCCAGCCCCTAACCACCTAACACCTGGGCATATGTGGTCATAGGACCTCGTGCTATGGAAAGAAGGGCTTAACGGTTTGAAACCGTTTTAACCACCCCCGCGCTCTTTGGTTGAGGTCACATGCATAAACCCATGCGACCACGGCTCCATCCAAAACATAAATCCACGCATGCCATTGTATCGGAGGACAAGTCATATGGTAATGTAACAAAACCATGGGTCGAGGCTAAGCCCTGAACCGACCCCCCGCCTTATGCAACAATATGTGAATTCAAATACATTTGAAACCATATAATAAACAATTCATATGGTATAGCGCGTTGGTAGAGCGGCCATTGCTAAAACCTTACACAGGTGGGGAGGTCAGGGGGTCGAACCCCATGGCCTCCATAAAATTTTAACAAACCAAAAAACCAATAAAGGGGTGCCACGTGGCAGCCCATGACTGGGCCACGTGGCACCTTACCATTTGCCAAAACCATGCCACGTGTCGAAATATAACTCGCCCTACTATCATCCAATCACAAACTGCCACATCAGCAGGTGCCATTTCATTCAAGCCACATCATCGTACGGTCGCCATGTCAAATACTGACATCATCCGTGCCACGTGTCACCCTTCCAGTGGTGACACGTGTCACCTCCAAATTGGTCCAACCGTATGCCCAAAAAGCCAAATCTTCCTGACACATGTCATCACCTGCAGCTACCACGTGTCCTGTATGGACCTACCATGTGTCCTGTACAGATCTGCCACGTGTCTTGTACGGACCTACCACGTGTCCTGTACGGACAAGTACAGTCAGCATCAAAATTTTGCCTGTTTGGCTTGGCGAACAGATCGCGATATCTTCTCCATACGGACTCCGTTTGAGAAAGTAAATATACCGCCAGAATTAGGAAGATGAGACGGACGCAATGGCACCATTTTCGTCGCATTCTAAGCACTTTGAAATTTGAGCAAAATTTTGACCCCTGGTCCAGATTTTGATCACACCTTCCCACTGAAAGGATTTTGGACCCACAAAAGCTTATGATCATCTATCTTCTTTCAAGTCATATCAAAATCTTTTCAACAATCACCTAAATACTTTGACATGTCGTACACTGCAACTGACTATGTCCTTCAACCACTGCTCTTTGGCTGTTGTTGACCCACTTCTCTCTCTGTACTTGGAAGACTGCCAACCTTCCCACTAAGAATCAAGTCCCTCTTTTGAACTCTTTGGCATCAACAAAATCAACTCTCCAATGGCTACAAAAACTTTCCTGCGACATCTTGTCACAAGCCAAGAAAACCATCAATCTTGAAAATAAATTATACAAGACTGGAAAATGAGGCCAACAAAAACTTTTGTTCTTCAAACAAGCTGTCGCATATCGTACTTTATCAAAGTACATGGTGTTTTCTTGCATCTCTATGTACTCAAAATTGAATTACAAGCCAACAAACACCATCGACTAAACTCAAGTCGAACAACACAATCGACACAACATAGTCGTAAGAAAATCATCAACACCAGTCAAGACTCATTGAAACATCAACCTTCCCAAACTGACAAGTCGATAAACATGATACATAATCATGTAACAATCATGAATCACTCATGATGAACCATCACCAGGTTCACTGCTTACACATACATAAAAACAAATGCATGTATAGGACTCTTCAACTCTCCTTCCAGTACAAACATAAGTACAACCCCAAAACATATGGGTACTTAAGAGTTGAATACAAAAAATATAAATGGATGCAACTTATCATGCTTCCCATAAATGCACACATAACACTGAAAAGTGAATTTACAACAAAAAAATGCAAGCCTCACTTGCTCAAGAAGTCCAACCATTTCTTACCAAACCAACTCAACGGTGACTTCTTCTGTTGAACATCGTCCTCTTGTGAATCATCTTGACTCACATCGATGATGGAATATCCTTTTCCATTCTTGCCAATCTCTTTATCCATCTGCTTCCTGTACTATGGATGAGTAGCTGGATGCAATTTCCAACATTGGTCAATGAGATGACCTTGCTTCTGACAATGAGTGCAAATATTTTGCATCCTCTTTTCATGTTGTCTTTGCTTGGACAATTTCCTGAAAGCGGTTAATCTTTTCCAACATTTTGAAACATGTGGTTATACAAACCACAATATGTACAAGGATTCTTTCTTCCAAATTTATCATGCTTAACATAATCAAAAGCAACTGAATGATAAGCAGAATTATACCTTGAACATTCACCTTTATCGCCTCTTTAAGGAGGTGAATCTGAAGAGTTACAAGCTCTCCTTTGAAGACCATCAACAGTGTTATTTCCCTCATCATTGTCACAAATCTTTCTTTTCACACATTCGCATTCATCTTGAATACAACCCTTGCATGTTGGAGGGATTGAACTTTCAACAAAAGTTCTTCAACTTTCACCTTTAAAGCCTTCCTGAGGAGGTGAACTTGAAACAAAGTTTATCCTTCGAACTTTTTCCTTTGTCTCCTCGACTTTGGAATTTTCTCCATTCATTCGTTCATATCCAAGACCACAAAACTTAGGTCTCTCTTCAACAACAATAGGCTCAACAATGCCTTGTGCATGCTTGCCCAAACCTTTACCTTCATAGCCCATTTTTAACAACATCTTGGACCCTATTCCTCTTGTGTGACTCTCAAAACCACCAAAACATTCATCTTTAGAGGAATTAGAAGATAAACTAACACTGCATACCTTATGTTCATGCATGTACTTGGTAAGGGTTTCTTTTGCCTCATGGAGTTGAATCTCCATCTCATGCAACCTTTGCAAAAGCTGGTCTTTCTCCTGCTTCATGGCCATCAACTGCTCTTCAAGAACAATGCGCACATTCCTGTCTTCACACATCTCTTTCATCAAATCTCTCATGATTATAATTTCTTCTTTAGATAATGAAAATGTATGAGAACTATCAATACTTGAAGCTTCCTCCATCCTTGCAAGATATCAAACTTCAACACAAAACTTGCACAAAAACCAATAGCTAAATCTCAAGCTATCAATGGAAAACACATGAGCAAAACAAACTATGCTCTGATACCACCTGATCTGAAAATAGAAGGCTGACTTGTTATGCTATGCAAGCACCCTCTACTTCATTAAAAATAAACTTTACAGGACCTTGCTTCATGTGTTAAAATATGCCAGATAAATTATGTGCTAAGTTTTATGCTTCTTCCTTTAAATGTTTATGTATGAGGAAATGTTCTTGTAAATGGTTAAATATGTACTTCAAATAAATACATAGCAACAATACTTGCAGCAAATAAACCATCAAACTCACAACAAGAACAAG
>CBVK0100131949.1:0-22531 GCA_900067695.1 Picea abies | reverse complement strand
AACAAGTCATATGGTATGGCACGTTGGTAGAGCGGCCATTGCTAAAACCTTACACCGGTGGGGAGGTCAGGGGGTCGAACCCCACGGCCTCCATAAAATTTTAACAAACCAAACAACCAATAAAGGGGTGCCACGTGGCAGCCCATGACTGGGCCACGTGGCACTTTACCATTTGCCAAAACCATGCCACGTGTTGCAATATAACTCGCCCTACTGTCAGCCAATCATAAACCACCACATCAGTAGATGCCATATCATTCAAGCCACATCATCGTACGGTCTCCATGTCAAATGCTGACATCATCTGTGCCACGTGTCACCCTTCCAGTGGTGACACATGTCACCTCCGAATTGGTCCAACCGTACGCCCAAAAAGCCAAATATGCCTGACACGTGTCATCACCTAGAGCCGCCATGTGTCCTGTACGAACCTGCCACATGTCCTATATGGACATGCCACGTGTCTTGTATGGACCTGCCACTTGTCCTGTACGGACAGGTACAGTCAGCATCAAAATTTTGCCTGTTTGGCTTGGTGAACAGATTGCGATATCTTCTCCATACGGACTCTGTTTGAGAAAGTAAATATACCGCCGGAATCAAGAAGACGAGACAGACACAATGGCACCATTTTCATCGCATTCTGATCACTTTGAAATTTGAGCAAAATTTTGACCCCTGGTCCAGATTTTGATCACTCAAGTAACTCTTAAAGTGTTTGACAAATGGAAAATTGACTTTGTAGGACCAATCAACCCACCAGCTAGAAGATCAGGAGAAAGGTACATCATTATAGTGACATAATATTTAACCAAATTGGTTGAAGCAGCAACAATAAAAGATTGCAGTGCACTTCCTGTTTGAACAAGTAATTACAATATTCGATTTCCCTAGAATTATGATGAGTGATCAAGGAACTCACTTTATCAATAATACCATTCAAGCAATGCCTAAAGAATTTTAGATACACCATTAGAAGAGAACTCCATACCATCCTCAAGCTAATGGAACAGTGGACACATTTAATAAAATATTGGAGAATGCCCTAACTAAAATTTATAATGTAAACAAGGATGATTTGGATTTGAAGATACCAACAATATTATAGGTTTATAGAACCACATGCAAGAAATTCACAGGGAAGACACCTTTTAGATTGGTGTATGGTCAGGAAGAAGAAGTCCCTTTGGAATATTTGATACCTAGTCTGTGCATTGCAGCCATTACAAACATGAAAGAAAAAGGCGCAACTCAAGAAATATTGTCTCAACTCATGGAACTAGAAGAGTATAGGATTATGGCTTGTTTCCATCGGGAAGAACAGAAATCCAAAGACAAAGCTTGGCATGATAGACACGTTAAGAAGAAAAAATTTAAGGAAGGAGATATGGTTCTCCTCTATGACAGCAAGTACTTACAGTACCTAGGAAAATTTAGGATGCATTGGCTAGGGCCATATGAGATAAAATCTATCACATATGGAGGTGTTGTGAAGTTGCAATATCTATCAGGAAAAGAGATTCAAGGATTGGTTAATGGAAGTTGATTGAAACTGTATAGGGATGGTCAACACGGTAACCCTTAATAGTTGCAGTGTAGGAAAATACAATTGTACATAGTGTATATAGTAAAGAAAGTAAGAAAAGAAAGAAAAAAGTGGAAAAATAAGAAAAATACAAAAAGATGCAGTAGATGGATAAGTGTTACGTATGAAGTTAGATGATACAGTGTGCAGAAGATAGTAATTTGTATGAAATCACTTGAGTACATTGTGTTCCAAAGAAAGGTGACCAGACAGAAAAAACAGTGTGTCAATACAGAAAGCAACAAGAAAAGGAAAAAGAAGTGATCGAAAAAGTGCGGTGTGACAGAGCATTTATGGAACGACCTATAAAAGTAGAAAATGTGAAAGGAAATGACTCATTGTGAATTTGTGTAAATGCGATATAAGGAAGAAAACCTAGTGCGATAAGGTGAATTTGAGGTATTTACTCGTGATTCAGAGCAACCCTATCTGAAATTATCAAAATGGTGCCACTAAAATTTGGAGCTCCCAGTCGGGTGGCAAGGAAAACATGCAATGTTGTGAGCTATCCACAGGACACAACATTCGATGGGGAAAACTTGAATCATCCAAAAGGAGTAGTGGATGTGGATGTAATTCCATCTCCATTCATTGAACAAATTAGTCCCACTATTGTAGAAGAGCGGGATCTGGTGATAGAGGCAATGGATATCGACATGCAGGACGAAGCACAAAACCCTAGAACTGAGCAAAACCTCACGCGGAAAATTGGATTAGGCATAGAAAAACCACAAGTACCAAAAAATGAGGAAGATGATGAACAAACAGAGTCTGATGAAGTACAACACCGTGCAATAGAGCCAACACACTAGTCGGAGGAACAAGTACAGGTGGAAGACATTATGAACAAGGAAGAATTAGACACTAAAGAATATGAGGAAGAGAATCCAGTGGAAGTGATAGGGCCATCAGCAGGAAATAAGAAGGATAGGGAAAAATATGTTGCGCCAAGAACACCGAGCAAACATAAGGAACTAACATTGTCACTACCACACATACCTGAAGGAGTCAAAGTAGTTGGTGACATGTTAGGGTTTGTTAACAAACTGAAGTATGGTGATCATGATGTGGCAGAAAAAGGGAAGTTCCCTAAGTTTGTGCAGCAAGTTTACATGGAGAGTAATGGAGAGGGTCCACCAGTGGATCCCATTTTTGAGCTGAAAAAGTGAATTGCAGGACTACATAACACAGGAATCATGAACCTGTTGGAGATTCCTCACTTTGGGAGAGGAAAATATGTAAATTCATGTGTCAAACAGCTACTAGCACTGGTACATGGAGGCATCTTATGGATGGATAGGACTATATCCATAGATGTAGACTTAATTGCAGAAATCACAATTTTACCAACAGATGGAGGAAAAATAGAGTAGTACATGGCTGATAAAACCAAAGAAAAAGCCATGGCAGATGAGATAAAAAACAAATATAGGACTGATAGAGGATCCATGGAAATGGTTATTAGACAAATAAATGATCCAACAACAAAGTTCGCGATAAAATTGATGGCATGTAAACTTTGAGGAAATGTCGCAAAGAGGAAGCCCCATGCGGGATTAATAACAGCATTTGCGCAGTGCGCAAAGGGGAGTCTACTCAGTTGGGATCCATAACTACTAAACTTGTTCTTGGAGGATTGAAATGCACTAAATATAGGTAGAGAGTTTCATTATTCATGGTTAATTATATTGATATAACTAGTTGGTTGGGGAGAACCAAGATACAGTGCATTTTACCAAAGGCTAGGGAAATGTCGCGTAGCAAAATATACCACATTATGCCATACCTCAGATATGAAGAAAAGGAAGTAAAATTATATCATTTTTCTTCATGATGCATGATGAGATGCAAGTGAAGTTGGATAATACATGGAGAATACCACCAAAAGTGGTGAGAGAAAATCAAGGAATAGCAAATTTTCAGGATTCCAAACATAACATGTGGATCCAGGCTAAGAGGGATCCTAAGAAGGAATGGCTACAATTGAGATATTGCATCATAGGGGAAGAAGTGCAGTAGGCCATGAAGGATTGGCTTGAAGAATGGAAGGTGTCAGTGATCCCAAAGAAGGTATCAAAATCTAAACTAGTAGAGGTTGGCCCTTCACGACAATCAACCAACCCAACAGCAAACACAAGAAAAGTAATAAAGAGTGCAAAATAAACAAGGGGTAACACAAGCATTAAAAATCCAAGGCAGAAAAATAATATCCCAAAGGCTTCATCTTGGAAAAATGAGCACATAGAAAAACCAAATGGAGGAGTGTAGAATGATACTAATATTCCTATTCTAAAGGAAACAGGAGGAAGAAATCTCCCATATTTAGGTATACCAGTTTCAACCACATAGACAGAGACGATGCCATTGAAAGGAATAGTGTTGTGGGCAACAGGCCAGCACAAGAAAATGAAGGCACACAAGGAGGTTCCTCATCTTACACTAAAAAAGGATGATGAAGAGTTAGTCGCAAACAAAGTACATGATCGCATAGTGGAGGCATGGTATGATGTTGAGAAGCAGAGGGAGGATATATTCAAGAGGTTGACAGAGGTCAAGGATGCACTGTAAAATTTTCAATTTACTACAGTGCAGCAAAATGAACAGGCACAAAAACAACAAAATTCTCAGGAAAGAACATTTCCTAAATGGGAGACAGTGCATATCATAGCCATGGGGAACGAAAATTTTTGTATCACCCAAGGGATGTTGTAGGTGGATGAAATTACAGTGTATAAGCCACTGAAAGACATAGATCATTTGGACTTGGCATTGCCTGAGATTCCAACTAAGGCATTGTACAAACTTAAAATAAGTGTCGTGCAAGAAATTCAGTCGAGGACTCATGCAGATGCTACAATCTTACAATTGGACAATGAAGTAAGTAATACACTAGAGATGACACTTAACCAGGTGCAATTTGAGAGGGAAGAAACAAAGAAACACACCGAAATATAAGAGCAACAAATGGAAGAAGTATTCAAAACTATTGTTGATAGCGAACAAGGAGAGCATGTACCCACAGAGGGTAAAATCAAGAAAATATCACAATCTATGGAGTCTTACAAATCCCACATTGTAGAGTTAGCGGACCTCTTAGCACCTACTACTCCACTAGAAGTAAGAACACAAAGGGAGTAAGAGGTTGCAAGTCATACAAAAATCATTGTATTGACCATATAGGAAATCATAGAGTTTTATATTAAGGGTGTACAGTTATGGAAAAATATTCAGGAAGATGGGGAATTGTACAAGTTAGACCAAAAAGAGGAAGGTGTAAATATTGCGCTGTGAGAACTGAAGAAAAATAAAAAAGCAATGAAAATACTGGATAGGTTGAAAAGTGCACAAGAAATGAAGAATTTGCAGGCAGAGCTAAAGACTGTACAAGAAAATAAGAAGTCAAAGCAGGCTCAATTGGAACCACTACAGGAAGGCGCAAAACAAATGCTTACGGATATTGACACAGGAAAGGGTCAGATTGACCAAGTTGGTTGGAGAGTGGAGAATTGTTGAAGGAGAATATTAATGCATATACTATGGAGAATGTAGTAGAGAAAATCACGCAAGTAAAATCTCAAGTTTAAGAAATTTCAAGAAAGTTTCAAGTGCTTGAGAAGTTAGTACAAGAAGCACACACTACTAGAGTGGCTCAGGACGAGCCACGTGTGAGTGTTAGAATAATGTTGGCGCAGGAAATTTTGGGTAAAAGTGTGGTAATCACTGAAGGAAGATAGGAAATGGACCAGAAAAGGAGACTACAATTAAAACAAGGAAAAGAAACGCTAGGAAAACGGGAAAGTCAAAGAAAGGACGAAGGATGCAGATCAATGAGGAAAACAATTTAATTTTGGACCAACTGCAATCAGGGAGTTATAAAGTGGACAAACCTAATCCACCTACGGTTAGTGGGTTAGGGTTTTGGCCATTTTTGTAACAGGTATTTTACCCCTTATTTTAATATAAATATGTGTTGCAGTAGAGATATATCTAGTTGTAGAGATATTTTTGACAGATGTACTAGAGATATGATAGAGAGACAGAAAGACAAAGATATGCATTGTAATCGAGGTTAAAGTCATAAGTTGTGGAGCTTAGTATGATCTTGTCCACCTCAAATTTAATGTGTGCAACACTATAAACTTTCATGAAGAATAATAAAAGATCCAAGACAGCCAGATCTTTGTGGACGTATCCCAGGGGGTGAACCACGGTAAATTTGTGTCTTTGTGTGGAATGTTTGTATTATTTATTTCTATTTTTAGCTATGATGAATGAACTGATCTATTAGTATTAAAATGCAGTGCACAGTAGAATGAAAGAATAATTACTGCAGAATGAAACTTAATGAATGTATCTTCTTACTGAATTGTATATCTGAGATGTAATGATGTATTAAAGTAATAGGAAATAAATATAATATGTTTTGAGGTAGAAATAATGTCCCCCATCCCCACAGAAACCCTTCTTTCGATATTCCAAGCATCTGGGTCCTGCAGTCACCCATAATCCATATCAGGTGAGACTGCATTATGCACTATGTGTGCAATGTTTTCTTCTGGTCTCCAGAAGGGTCGATGGTTAGCAGGGTTTTGTTGGAAACCTAAAGTAGAACCTAGATCAGCCTAAGAAACATTCCAACAGTCCTTCTATAAATTCTTGTATAGTATGGTATGAATTATAAATGAAAAACACTCTTTCTTTGGCATATATGGAGTTGCTCAATTGAATATCTCAGTGTGAATTGTGTGAGTGTTTAAATCCCTGATGATCGATGCAGGTTTTAATCTTTGAATAGTGTGAAATCCCTCTTAGTACGTGTGTGCAAGTTCCAGAAATAGAATAGAGTGTTGTTGTGGGTCAGGTTGAGATCGACCATCGATCATTGACTAGATTGATGCCCCAATTGTGATTATGGACATGTTGAGTTCGTAGATTGTATTGGTGGAAGTCAAAACGAGAAGAGATTGAGTCTCATTCTGTGTGAAGGTTGAAAGAGGGATTAACCTCAGTAAAAAGGCATGAAGGAACAACATTCATCATATCAATCATTGCAGTTGATTGTGACCATCGATTACGAGTCTAGAATTCCCATTCCCATGTTAAGAATAGACGATCGGGATTAGATTTTGGATATATATCTACCCATATATGTGGCTAGATTCCATTATGGGTTTGGAATTTGAAGCGACATCGTCAAGTCTTTCAAAGTAAATATATCGGAGTACAAGTTAGATATTACTCAGCAAAGGGAGTTTCGATCAACGGTGATGATTGGCAGGAGAAGCACAGATATCAATGGCTAAGATCTACTCAGAGTGAGTTAGATATATGACTCTCAAGAAGACACATGGTGACGTGTGATTGGGAATTTCTATCAGAGCGATAGAATGGTCAAAATGTCCCACAGAGGAGAGACTTGACCAACATTGGAGATCCATTCGGGGTAGCCCAAATCAATGGCTACGAAGGGAAAATGTGGAGGCATCAGATTGGTTGTCAAAGAGGATTCATCGGATTTCAATAGCATGAAGGAACTCTAATGAAGGCAATGTGGTCAATGGCCCATATGATTTAGGGATGGTCTAGGTTAATGGATTTGAGAATGACACATGGCAGTGTCTGAACAACTCTGACGTGCTTAACTAATGGTCCATATTGATGAAGAAATATATAACAGACTGACAGGATGGATTCAGAGTGACCCTAGTCAAGGGTTAATCAAAGGATGTGTGGAAATATCCCATTTGTTTTTGAAGTAGGGATATCAAAGTTGAGAAGCTAGAGTAACTCTGATAGAAGGACAATGATGAATTGTGGAGATCCATTTGGGATGATACAGATTGGTGTTGAGGAAGCGACACGTGGAGATAGACGATTGGTGTTCAAAATAGACTTATCAGATTTAGTTATTAGTAAGAACTCTGACAGACCAATGTTGACCAATGGGTCAAATCTAATCAGGATCATATAGATATAGTGTCATAAGATGAGACATGTGGCAGATCACCAGAGTGGCATGTGTTAGCTGAAAAGGACCAGATGTGGCACCTGTAAATGATAGTGTGCCATGTTGTAGTGACGTGGATGAGTAAAAAGGAGACATGTGGTAGGAACGTAGAAGTTGACCAACAAAGACTTGGTGTAGTGGAAGTGATAGGTGATTATTTGTGATCGTTAGATCTTATGATATATCGATAGTGGAGGACATTCGACTGTTTGAAGTATAATAGTGAGGATTATGATACAAATCAAGGTGAATCCATTATGTTAGTTAACTAGAACCATCTGATCGGGAGACAATCAATGGTGAGGATCCAACACTAGAAGACTCTCATAAGATATCAGGATTTTCCATCCTATGATGATCAATGGTGGGAGATAAGCATCGTGAAAAGTATGATGGTCTATCAAGAAACTAAATCTAAAAGTGTATAATCTTGTGGTAATGGTATACGTTTCTATGGAGGTAAGATTTGATCAAGAGAACTAATGTCTATTGTGCTTAAAAGAGAATTTTAGAACTTTGTTAAATGAGTTTTGGTCCTGTTGAGGGGTTTGAGATCCCTTTAAATAAATAGCAAGAACCAAACTCGCTTATGAGGCCCAATTAGACTCGTAAGCATTTAATGAGTGGTAAGGTTCTCTAGATTCGCGATCTGGTTGGGTTTATCTATGGGATTTAATGGGATTTGGGGCTATCCTTCTGAAGTTGTGTTCCCACTTGGTCTGAAAATTCAGTGTCCAAAGTGTTTTTGGCCTCATGGTCACCTTCCAGGGGATTTGGCATCACAACATCAGAAGCTGGGGAATATGTTTCCCCTAATTCTTCTTCTGTTTTGATTGGAAATAGTGTCATGTGGGAGACCTATGAACTTTCCTCATCGTCATATATGGTAATTAAGTCAATGAGGACATTGGGAACACCCACCCCACTTGACACTCTTGTTATCCCTCGTTGAGTTGTAGTTGTCACCGATGATCCTTCTTGTGGGAAAACAGAGCTGAGGTTTTCTTGATCGGTGGTTTCTTCTAGGGGAGTTGTATCTAATTCGTTTATCTCTTCTCTATGATTACTTGTGTTGACCAGGGTAATCCTCACGAGTTCAATCACAGGGTTAATTGGGGGATCTTCTTCTTCCATTTGCATGGATCTTTGGGTTTATTCCAGTAATAAAATCCCCCTCCTTTGTGCCTCTGTTTCTTCTATTGTTCTTCTTACATCTTTTACCCTGATAGCTTCTTGAGTTTTACTGCTCTATTGTCTAAACCTACTCATCGAGTGACATCTCTTTGAACTTAGGCATATTCAAGTTGGCCCTTCTTTGTAGTACTTCCTGCCAATCCTGGGTACCTTCAATGAAGATTTCATTTTAAAAATTATCATGAGAATACGACCAATAAGAGTATGCCTGCACCATGTGCTGGGGAACTAATCCCTTGGGATCGTTCTTGTGAAATTGGCCTGTATGAAACTGATACTCAAGTTGATTCAACCCCTCCTATTTCATATGCGAAGTGTCTCTGACCATATAAAATCCTATGTGGAAACCATAGGGAATGAAGTATCTCTTCTTTTCTTTGACCAAGGAGGCATTATAGCCTTGCAAGATGATATAGTAGAATATCTCCCCCAAAATGAGGAGATTTGGGACATGAACAGGGAGAAGGTGGGGTGTGTCGGTAGCTCTAAACACTCTAATATAAGTGCTAGTTTCTTTGAAGTACCAGTGGCCAAATTTTTTTATCATCTTCTTTGTTTCCATCGAAAGGTGAGTGAACATTTTTCTAAAGATGATGAAGTAAACCCTAGCTAGGAACTCATCGCATATTAAATCACATGATCTTTTGTATCTATTTTCCCACAATATGCTTATTGGCGCTCGACCAAGTTTTGGGGAAATTTTGGTCAACTTTGACCCACTTTTGGACTTCGACACATTGGTCGAGGAAGGAGCACCCAGGCAGAGCTGAGATCGTGAATCTCACCAATTTTGAGGGTTAAGAGGACCCAATAAAGGATATTCTAGGGTTTTTGTAGCAGGTTTATGGGATGTCATCCCATGGGGTTTTCCCATGTTTAGGCCTTATTGTAAGGGCTTGTAAAATATAAATAAAGAAGAATAGGGGGGAAGTCAATGTAGTTCTGTGTGAAAAAAGTTGCTTTTTGCAAAGGAATGTATGTGTGTTAAGAATATGTTCTTAAAAGATATTTGGATCTGTGCCTTGGCCTAGTTTTGAAAGGAGGATCTGGTTCTCAGTGCGCAAATCTATGTCTGGTGTGAAGCTCGACTCTGTGGCTTAATGCACAAGAGTGAATGAATGTAATATTTTGATGAATAATAAAGAGGCAAAGCAGTTGGTGGATGTAGCCCCACATTGGGGTGAACCACGTATATCTGGTGTCTCTGCTTTGCATTGTGTTGTGTTATTTATGTTATGAATATGCTTAGTTCTTTGATTATGATGTATAATAGATATATCTCTGGTTGCTTAAGTGTTGTTGGCACAGGGGCAGGCCCAGGGTTCAATGCTACAACATCATACCAACAAAGCCCTAACTATCGGCCCTTTCGGCAACACTTGCAAAGTAGATGAAGTCTCACCTGAGGTAGAGGTAGGGGTGGTTGCAGGACTTAAGTGTCTGCAACCTTAGATGGGACACAGATCTATGATTCCTTACTTAATATAGCACTCAACATTGTTGGATCTTTAATATGCAATCAATAACCACTTCCCAAATACAACAGAGCTTTGCAGACTTCACAATGAACTAGATTGTTTGATCACTTATCATCCACGGAGTATTCCAATCTAACAGGTCAAGCACATAGCATATACATGTGGATCAGACCTAACATTCTACATACCATAAGCACTAAGCATAAGAATATATAGTGGATCTATCTACTCATCTCGAGGAACTTATCAAATAATCACATGAATGCATTAGGACAAGGTACAAAGCGAACAACACAGGATTTACGTGGTTCATGCCCACCCTAGGGCTACGTCCACCAACTCTTCTTCTTTATTATCGTCGGCCAATCGGTTACAAGCACAAAGCCTTAGAAACCCTTATTTCACACAAGATAGAAGATTTTCACAGCTCGCTAGATCCTTCTTCCTTGCCTTTCAGCACAAATCCTTCTATACCTTCACACAGGGACTTGCACTAAGCTCTGCAAGTCTATACAGAATGTACAAAATGCTTGATCACACAGATCCCTCCTTGGCACTTAGCCTATACCACATAGATACAATATTCTTCTCTACTACTACCTTCTTACATTTTCCTATCCTTCTATTTATACATACAAAATGGGCCTAAGCGTGGGTAAACCCATGGGCCAACATCTCTTTCCCATTACATATTCCAAAAATCCAAAAAGGGACCCAAAAGTGGGCCGAGATTCTACAATCTCCACTTCATTTGGCGCTCCATCTTCGACAGGCTGTCGAAGTCCCAAAAATGGTCACATATGACCAAGTGCTCCCAAAACTTGGTCAAGGGCCAGCAAGTGCTTTACTTGTGTTAAGGGTAAATAAATTCTAGATCTAACTTATCATGCTAAGTGCTTGGGGTATATAATCATTTGTTTCTAGTGTGTCGATCTATCTTTGATTATGCTCTGCGATGTTGAGAAACTAATGCATGTAACCTTCTAAGTGTTAATAGAACATTCTGTGAAGTATTATTATCACAAATTTGTGTCCCAACTTGGTTACAGACACCTACGTCCTGTAACCCCCCCTACTTCTACCTTGGGTGAGACTTCGCCTGCTTCGCATTTGTTTCCGAAAGGGCCAGTAGTCAGGGTTTTGTTGGTGCATTGTTAAGCATTGAACCCTGGGTCTGCCCTTGTGCCAACAAATGGTTCCGTTGTTGAGACTTTAAACTATGATTGCTAGGAATTGAAGTAAAGAAAAAGAGAAGCTATGTGCATAGATTTGTTGTTGAAGTGTGCAATACTCTACTTGAATTGCGAAGCTTTGTGCTAAGAAAGTAAGTTGATCTGAAGAAAAGAGGTAAGATCCTAAAGAAGTAATCTTTGTGATTTAACAAGAGAAAGATAAGTGATTTTCTTTTGTTTTGAAAGCATGCACTTAAGTATGTTTAATAGATTTTTTCCTAGTCTGAAGGCTAGGGCACAATTGAAAGAAAGAGTTGATTTGAGTAAATTTAATGGAAATGAAGAAAGATATGTTATTCCTATGCATAGAAATATTTGTTAGAGTAATAAGTGGATGCAGGAACCTATAAATATTTTTTTGCAGATTGCAGGTCCAACACTATGATCCTAGGGGAAGTGCGCAGTACAGAAAAGGTTGGGGAACATTTAAAAGAAAAAGAGCATTGACATTGTGTTATAATTGTAGAAGGTCGGGACATATTGCTAAGTAATGTCCTAAGGTAGGCCCTATTTGTCTTTGTTGTAAGGTTATTGGTCATGAGGTTGAGGATTGTCCAAGGATTATTGTTAGATTTGAAGGAATGAACATGAGACAAGAAAACTATGAAGAGACTAAGGGCACGATATAGAGTCATAAAGAGAAAGGGCCAGAGGAATTTCAAACTACGTTATTATAGTTGAAAGAAATGATGGATGCTCATAAAGATGTCAGTTTACCAGAAATATTGAAAGAAAAACAATGCATAAATGCAAGAATAGAAGACTTCAACATAGACTATGTCTTGGATGAGGAAACACAAGTGAATATTATGATAGAAGAAACTTGGGAAATTTTGGGAAATCCTACTATGGTATCTTCTTTAGGAAGGATAGGATTGTTTAAGGGTAAGATGATAAATTTATGTGGAAGAGTAACTATTGTACCTATTATTGTTCATGGAAAATCGACTGAAGAAGAATTTGAAGTCATTAGGTTTGTTTGGGACAGCGCCCCTTTTCCACTATTGTTGGGTAATACATGGATTCAGAAGGATCATATCATAAATAAAGTAGAGGAAGAAGCTATAGAAAATAAAAAGCAAGAATTAAGGGATTTCATAGCTAGGAAAATAGACCAGCTATAGAAGAACGAGAGGATAAATCGAAGCAACATAACAAAGTAACAACATATGAGGGACATAAGGCAAGAGAATTAGCTTTCAAGGTTGAAATAATGAAAGAAGGCTTGAAGGACCTATATATTTAAGAAAGAAGTATGTCCACTCTGGAAGTGCTAAGAAAAGGGACATTAACTTCAGAATCCTTGAGGGCACCTCAATAGTGCAAAGCCACCACTCTAGGGGAAGATAAGAATAAAAATGGAAAGAGGATTCGAGAAATAGTTAGAGAAAATTAGATAATGGGAAAGAAGGAAAGGAAGCTCAATAAAAATAAATCTAAGTTGGAAAAGCTACAAGAAGTTACAGAAACTAGATGGAAGACTTTACAGACTAGAACCTCGCAGGAGGCAGGTTCGCAGGATTTGAACCTTGCTAGAACAGTAGATCCGCGCAGAACGGGACTTCGCCCTGGCGAAGTTAGATGACCGTTGGAGACGCCCTGACCATTAGAATGATTCCCTAGAATGGTTATAAAATGAATTTATGGGCTGATGGACTACTTTTGAATGGTTGAGACCGCACAAATAATAGACAAATTTCCATTCATGGAAGCATTTCTTGGTCGTTGGAAGATCCGTCATGATACCCCGCTTATTTAACTTGTTGGTCGTTGCGCTGGGACCACTTTTTTCTACCTATTATTAACTGAGATAAGAAGTGAATTTTCCATGTGTCGAGTTGTGTTATCTCGAACTAGACCTCACCTGTCCATTTGTATACCCCGTCGTCCGTTTGTCTACCTCATTTTTTTGTTAAAAGAAAGAATGTTGGGAGAACCTAGTGAATTGGAGAAGTATGTCAAGGAATTTATTAATAAGATAATGGCTGACAGACTGATATCTGAAGGTATTCATGCATCATTGACTAGGGGACTACAGGTCTCCCCTTTGACTGGACGTCGTTCCAGCCGTGTCAACCCCGTAACTGAATAGTAAAGTAATCACCATGGTGATATGGATAATGCGAAGCAGATCCCTTCAATCATACCTAAATATATTCCACCTTTGGTTGGCGTTTTTAAATGCAACAGTATCCCTCATAACTTTGAGTACTCTATTTTTACTGCATACATTCTGAAAGGAATTCTCATAGCTGGGAGTTAGTTAGGGAAGATCTCATTGTTTAAAACAATGACTTCAACTTAGAATACCGAAATAACTACGCCATGTTGTCTCCTCACCTCTATCTCACGAAGACAATCAGGAAGAAACCGCGCCTTGTCTCACAACCATGGATTAAAGGGTTGGTGCAGTCCACTGTGTTTAATGTGATAAATATCCCACATTTTGGCTGCCACCAGGAGATTAACACTTGTGTTAAACTCCTCTTGGCGTGCTATCATGGTGGATATATGTTTCTCGACAGAAGGATTACTGTGGATCCAGCGTTGATACACCGGATCACAGGCTTAAGTGTGAAGGGCCCTGACCCTCAGTAGTTTTATCTAGGGAAGGCCTCA
This sequence comes from Picea abies, assembly GCA_900067695.1. Classification (NCBI taxonomy): domain Eukaryota; kingdom Viridiplantae; phylum Streptophyta; class Pinopsida; order Pinales; family Pinaceae; genus Picea; species Picea abies. The sequence goes on along the minus strand of CBVK0100131949.1, from coordinate 8,416 downwards.
GACCGATCTTTGGTGTAGCGCATCAAAGAATCTTACAGGGATGTAGAGAAAGGAAAGTGAGGTTACAAGGTAGCCTCTATACAGGATGGCACAGTGCACCTCACTTGCCAACTCCTAGCTAGCAAGCTAGTAAGGAAGAACCGCCCCACACAGGTCATCGGGTTCATGGTGGTCCTCGCAAGAAAGTGTGTGGAGGGCATGCAGATGAACTGGGAATACTACCTCATCAACGAGCTAGAGAAGGATCGTCGTGAAGCCTATGACTTGGGATATGAATTCCATTACAATCGGTTGGTAATTTTGATCATATTTGTTGCTTGGCAAATGCCTAAAGGATCCACCTTCCTAGAGATCAAATCTATGGAGCCATTGGTCGCTCGGTTTTCAACCCTGTGGTATACCAATGACATGATGAAGCAGTGGCAGTCCAATGTCATGCTTCATGGATACTATCAGTAGTTGAAGGTCGCTATCGAATCATTCCTACGTATGACACCCCGCACCCTACACTAGTACCGACCAGTAACAAAGTTTTGCATTGATCCTCACTTCATCTACATCACCATTCAAAGAGATGAGAACCGAGAATAATTGAAATCTTACTACAATTTGACAGATGACGATATGCAACAAATCACAATTGAATGGCCAGAGGAATTTCTTGTACCTGTCACTGATGTAGAATTATCCGACAATGACACCATAGGAAGCCCCATAGTTATCCGAGTTGAACATGTCGGACAGTCTAGTGGGATGAATAAGAAGAAAAAAAAGGAGGAAGTCCATGATATAGAGAGTGATGATGAGGATAGTTCTTTTGAAGATAATGGGTCTGGCTCGCCAAGAGGAGGAGAAGACAAAGCAGAAGGACAGGGAGGAGGAGATGAAGGAGAAGAAGAGCAAGGAGGAGGTGAAGCTACCACCCCTCCACCTGAGGATCCCCCTGTTGGGAAAGTGACACCACAGAAGAGGAAGGTTTCTCCAAAGAAACCCTCAGCAAGGAAGAATACATGTGTTAATAAGCCCCAGTTGGAAACCACCCTCACATATGATGACATCGGTCTGGTCCGCGAAGCTATGGAGGATGCCTTTGAGGATATGTTGCAAATATATGGAGATAAGAAAGAGGAGATATATGAAAGAATAGAGAGATAATTGAAGGAAGTGCAGCAATTTGTTCGATTGGTCCGCACAGTACCTAATGCATTGTCTGCACCTTCCTCATCACAGACTGCAAAATTGAGGGATGAACCAGCCCAATTGAGAAGAATTGTGGATGCAACAGATGCCCATTTCCAGAGAGTGCGGGAAGAGAAGGAGAAGGCTACAAAATCCTTGAAATAGGAGAAACATGAATTCTTATCGCAATTATGAGAAGCACGGGGTAGTTTAGCTTAACATGAAAATGAGAAAGCAGAGCTTCAGGAGGTAAAATCCTAGCTACAAAGGGAAAAAGAGCAGTTTCTTGCAGAGCAGGCCATGGTCAAAGAAGCAGTAAGTAAAGCATGTCACTATGTGCCAGGCTTGGTATAGGAAGAGAAAGAGTCGGTCGAAGCTCAAGTAGTGAAGCTCGCAGAGACCCTCCAGTAGCTTCAGGCTAGGATAACATAATTGGAGGCCCAAACAGTATCGAGCACCCCGCAGGAGGTACGTGACCAGAGGGAGGAGTCCACCAAGAACACGGTAGTAAGAATAAGATCTCTCTCCTCATAATGTAAACATTTAAGTGATAGAAGCACCTAGACATATGAACACCTCGTCGAGGATCCAGAGCTAAGGAATCTAGAAGTGCAATTAGAGGAGGCACGATAGTAGACATTTTCAATGGAAGCATAGATGAAGTTTCTCAGCGCAGTGGAAAGAATGAAGATATCTCGAGAGAAATGCACAGTATAGTAGCAGATCACTTCCCTCTAGGGTAAGGTAATGGAAATCACATAGAAGCTACAATCTGTGCAAGATTAATCTTGCAAGGTGTTCGAAGAGATTGATGGACAAGGCTCACAACTAGATCAAATGGTTTCAATAGTAGAACAGTGCCTGGAAGGGCCTGTTACAGAGAAAACGATCCAGGATCTCGTTGATCAGGAGGCTTGGGAGAAGTAGCAAGTCGAGGAAGCTCAATTTAAGATCAAGGCATTTAAAGCAACATTGTCCAGACCTGAGTGACTCGAGATGAGTCACACATAAGTGTTGGGGGCCTGTTGGCCCTCGACCAAGTTTTGGGAAAAATTCGGTCAGCTTTGACCCACTTTTGGATTTTGACACGTTGTTTGAGGAAGGAGCGCCCACACAGAGCTGAGATTACTGATCTCACCGATTTTGAGGGTTAATTGGACCCAGTAAAGGGTCCTCTATGGTTTTTGTAATGGGTTTATGGGATGTCGGCCCATGGGGTTTTCCCATGTTTAGGCCTTATTGTAAGGGTTTGTAAAATATAAATAAAGAAGAATAGGGGGGAATTCAATGTAGTTCCATGTGAATAGAGTTTCTTTGTGCAAAGGAATGTATGTGTCTTAAGGCTCTATGCTCAATAGCGAGTTGTCTCTATGCCTTGACCTAGTTTTTGAAGGAGGATCAGGTGCTCCATGCATAGATCTCTTGTCTGGTGCGAAGCTCGACTCTGTGGGTTAGTGCACAGGAGTGAATGAATGTAATATTTTGAAGAATAATAAAGAGGCAAAGAGGTTGGTGGAAGTAGCCCCACACTGAGGTGAACCACGTATATTCGGTGTCTCTGGCTTTTCTTTGTGTTGTGTTATTTATGTTATGAATCTTCTTAGTGATTTGATTATGATGTATAAGAGATAGATCTTTCATTTCTTAAGTGCTTTACTTGTGTTAAGGGTAAATAAATGCTAGATCTAACTTATCAAGTTAAGTTCTTAGCGTATATAATAATTCATTGCTATTGCGCCGATCTATCTTTGATTATGCTCTGCGATGTTGAGAAACTAATGCAAGTAACCTTCTAAGTGTTAATAGAACATTTTGCGAAGTATTATTATCATAGATCTGTGTCCCAGCTTGGTTACAGACACATGCGTCCTGTAACCACCCTTGCTTCTACCTCGAGTGAGACTTCGCCTACTTCACAGGTGTTTTTGAAAGGGTCGGTAGTTGGGTTTTTGTTGGTGCGTTGTTAAGTGTTGAACCCTAGGTCTGCCCATGTGCCAACAATGATAAAATAGACATGTGGAGGAAATTCGTAAATATTCCAGCTCAAATTCATACCTGTAAAAATGTTCCTTGCGCAAATTACATCCAGCAAGTAGGATTCCATGTAGAAGGTCAGAACCTCTACTTCCTTTGGTGTTTTATCTTGGGAAATATTTATGCTGATTTGCTTGGAGATAATGGCTCCCCAATTGAATTTTCTCTCTAAAATTGCCATGGTGTGTGCCAAGGGAATCCATGCCTCTGAAAATTTGGAGAAATCCTTTTCTCCATATAACCGGCAGATCAACGCCATCATATACATGTATGGATCTCAAAGATTAATTTTTTTGTACCAACGAGTGCTTCTATTTGTGAATTTCTTGTCTTCTTTCCACCACGAGGCTAGCAATCGACTGGTATCATGAAACTCGTAGAACTTTACCACAAAATGTTTGTTTAGTCTTTCCTCTGTGTCTCTCAGTTTGTAGTACTTCTGCACCTCCACCACAAGGAAAACACCAACACATTCACCTTGCTCATTGTTGATGGTGCACTTCACTGTGTCGACATGGTCAATTATCCATCCCAAGGTCTCAGTACAGGGAAGAACTGGGGTCCAGCTAGTCATCCTATGCATATTTGACCTTCAAATGTTTGGACACATTTCATCATCCAATATACGAACATCCATATTGCTATGAGGCATGAACTTAGGGTATTCCTCCTGGCTAATTTTGTTGTATAGGTCACCCCAATGCGGGAGCACCACTTTAGACCCTCCGGTTTCCTTTGTGTCACCAAACATCGAAGGTTGGGTAAACCTCTTCTTGGTGGATGTGTGGATAACCGGTTCCATCTTTGAGGTGAAATCCATCTCCCTTGTAGCGCTCGACGTAGATCTTTCCCCACCTCTAGTTCCTTTAGTTTGGGTGCCCTTGTTGAGTGCCTAGTCATCGAATTTCTCGGAGGCATTTTCTGCAAATAGAAAGAGTGAGATACCAACCTACACAAGTATTATAGATGCAATTGTAAATGTAGAAATGATAAAGACAACACATACCTCTTCCTTGCACAATATTAACCTAGTTTAGAGTTGAATATTGACTGTAACCTCTTCGACGTGTTCTCTCACTCCTTCGACTGCTCCGGGGAATAAAAGGTTTTTGCACAAAATGGCACATTTGAATATCTATTTGTAATTTAAATGAAGAGCATACTTACCTTGTCGCATTAGTTATTAAATTCAATGGTGAAAATTTTCCCTACACAATCCATCACTAAATCTGAACCATGCTCGGGATTAAATGCAATGCAAACTGGTGGCGCAGGAGCGGGTCACTTCTTGGTTCATCAGAGGATTTCAAACTTCTACTATTTGGTTGGTGTGTGGGATAGTAACGTGGGCTGCACAAAACATTAATTGGCCTCTTAAATAACAAAATCCAATCATATCCCTGTCGAAAGCATCCCATCAAACTATCGATCCTTCTCGTATTTTTAACACCGGTATAATCGACGTTGTGGAAAAAGGAAGGGTATTGAAATGGAACCAAAGCATAGAGAATTTAGGATCATCGATGTACAATGTGGAAGATTTGATGAAAACCCTTGTTGTATGATGTCCTATCTATCTGCCGATAGAAAATGAGTGGATCAGCGTCGCGCTTTTCGAAAACATTTTTTCATTGATACATTTAGTCGAAAGCTCCAATGCCAACCCAAAACTTCGTACACTTCTAATGTGGAAATGTTGACTTGGAGATACAGATATGGCATGGGAAACATCAAGAGATGACATAGGGAAAGCAGGCTGCGTCATACGAACTGCTTACATGGAAAAGACACGTGGCAATTGATTTCGACCTTTTCGTGGGAAACATTTCTTTGGCATCGGTGATTTTATTTAGACATAATTTTCGTTTCCACACTATATTCTACCGATTCTTATGTCATAATGATGATCAACGATCGACGAAGTGTTTAAAGTGAAATTTTCCGCAGTTTCATCTCTCAAATTCGACCGACACTGAAGATGTGTCGGCGATCGGTATTCAACAATGGAATTTTATTCCATTTGATATTTACCTCTTGAAAATTTGCAATGTTGAAGGGAATAGGTGATGTTAAAAGTGTTGGTCTCAAGATATGATCAATTTTATGAAAGTTATTAGGCACTTTTTCCAAATGTACATATGTGTTTTTCATGTTTTCGAGAATCCTTTTGAAGAATTTTGTGTTAAAACGGTATGATCTACACCAGGTATGTATGATTTGTGTTTGATGTCAATATTGAGTATAATTCATCACGTTTTATGATTCCAAAGGTCTAATTCACATTTTTCTGGTGTTACGGGGAAAAAATGCACCATGTTTCTACTTATGGCACTCAGTCTGGCACTCCTTCCAGCACTCGATCCGGTACCCGGTCTAGCACCTCATCCTACACAAAAATGGTGGGTGATTTGGTGATTATGGTATTGGCAACCAATGGTGGGTGAATCAGAGACATGGTTTTTTCTCGTGCTTATCCCCTCCAACTACTAAACTCTTGACAACTCAATTTTGGGTTGTTATGGTGGGTGATTATTGGCTCGCTCTGTTTCGGTAGTTAGGGAACCATTAATGAAATTTGTCAATTTTAGAAGTAGTTCAACCCTTATGTGGTTGACCACTTGGTCTATAAACATTATAAATACCACCGTGGTGGTCAGATAACTGTTAAGAAGTAGAAGAAGTCGTGTGTTAGAGCCAAAAACAATTTTGGCTCTGTTTTTGCATTTTTCAATTGCCAAAATTGTATAAGACTATGTTTTTCAAGTTTTAATGGTGAAATCATTTTTCCAAGCTCGTGGTGTTCATTTGAAAAGTTACCACAACTTGCTGGGGGGGCCACCAGCAGTATGGTAACTGTTCTATGTGTTATTTATGCATTTCATAGCTTAGATGTCTTTCTATTTCTTGTACATGAATTGTTCCTTTATTTCTTTGTTATCTAATTTGTTGTTGTAGTTTAACTGTTTTAATTCTCTTTTGTAGCTGAGTATGGAGGATTTTTGTTAATATGCATTGATGTTATAATTAGGAACGAGTTTTCAAACTCATACACTAACCCCGTGTGCAATTAGATGTTAGATTGAATTTTATTTATGCTTTTAAAATCAAATTTAAAATAGAAGTTAAAACAGAGTAGAACAAAGTTTTATTGCATGTCTTATTTAACAAGGATTTGATGGATGGATAGGATTAGTTTCAGTTTTTAATTATAGATTTCTTATTCCATTTTTACATAGATCTTCCTTAACTAGTTGTTAGTTAATGAATTTGTTAGTTTACTTTGTATACGTCATGCTTTAATTTTTGTTTTAAGCATTTTCCTTATTACATTTTGAATTGTTAAGATAGAGCTAGTTTAGTTTATGTTATGCAATTTCTTGCTTAGATTTAGGTTGCAGTTTCAAGTTGTAGTTAATGATTGAATTTATTATAGTATAAGTTTGCTTATATTAGTATAGAATGCATTTGAATTTCACAGATTAGAAAACAGTTTCTTGCTTTCATGGAGTAGAAGATAGCTTTCTTTCTTTCATAGCTTAGGAGATAGTTTTATTGTTGTTGTAGGGTAGATAGTCTTTTCTTTGATAAATTAGATAGTAGCTTGCTTATTATAGGTTCAAGACTAGTTGTTAGTTTTTCTTGCTTTTAATTAAATAGATTTCCTTTTCATGAATTAGAAATAGTCTTGAATTAAGAATCTAGTCCACTTGCCTCTTAGGCTAGATAGTTGTTCAATGAGAAGTTTTCATTTGATTATTTGCAGTAGAAGTTTCCTTAGAGTAGTTAGTTGTCTTTTTATTAGTTGTCTATTTGCTTTAATAGGTTAGCTAGTTGTTTTGCTTAGTTGCCTGTTTTCTTTAATAGGTTAGTTAGTTGTCTTTGCTTGCTTGTTTATTTTCTTTAATAGGTTAGGTAGTTGTCTTTGCTTGCTTGTTTATTTACTTGCTTTCATAGGGTAGTTACTCATTGAATATAGGTTGGCAAGTTAAAGTAGTTTTCTTTTGTCATTTGCTTATAGTTAGGCTTAATAGTTGCTTTTGCTTATTGCTTACTGTTGAACTAGTTTTCTTCAAGTAGGGTTTTACTTGTTTTCCTAGGACTATCCATCAATCCTTGGCCCAAAAGTACTTAGGTTACCTAGTTTAAAGTTTCTTAGTAGGGTTTTCTCATTATATAGGTTTGCTTGAGTATATTAGCCTTAGATATCTACCTCCCTAGTTAGACTATACTACTACCAACCCTTTTATCTTTGGCATATAGTTTGCTACAACTCTAAGTTTACTTACCCCAGGTTGACAATTTAATTGAGGGTTGAAATTTTAAGGTAGTATGATTGCAAAGACAATATGGAGATCTTCTTTGAAAATTTGAGTATGTTCAATATCTCTTATTTTGCATGCCAGTGCAGATCAGAAGCAGAGTTTGTTTTGTTATATTTATTAAATTCAACCATTGCTTTACAAGATAGAACTTAATTAAATAAAATAGCAAGAAAAAGAAATAAAAGAAAATAAAAGGTATGTGCAATCAGTGAGATCGGAAGAGTTAGGTTACATAGTTTAAAGTTGCTTAGTAGGGTTTTCTCATTAGATAGCTTTTCTTGAATAGATTAGCCTTTATATAGCCACTTCCTTAGTTAGACTATACTACTACCAGCCCTTATGCCTTGGCATATATTTTTCTACAAATCGAAGTTTACTTACCTCGGGTTGACAATTTAATTGAGGATTTTTAGTGTGGTTTTAGTGCATATACAACACCTATCATTTTTGGTGCCATTGCCAGGGGGTTGTCTCAAGGTAGGAAATAATTAGGAATTAGATCATTTCTAAACCTTAGCATTAGTTTGGTGGTAGAGGAACTTTAAGACGAGAGGTAAGAACCTACGCATATACTATAGCAGGTTCCCCCAAACCCAATGGTAGTTTTTGTTTACTTTCATGAATAAACCTAAGGAACCAAAAGGTAGATACATCAGACCTTTTAACCAAGGTTCCTTTTGACCTTTTTGGGGGAAGGAACATTCCAGTCATAAACTCCGCAGACTGATACTGAAAGACAGGAGCTAACTCAACCCAAAGAGATAAAGTAGTCTCTGAATAGACTAAGACAGGGAGCACTATAGAACAAGAAATTTAAGCATTAGTAATAGTGGGACAGGAGGCAAGACCACTCGAGCCTTCCGCAGAACCAAATAATACAA
>CBVK0100131948.1:0-26496 GCA_900067695.1 Picea abies | reverse complement strand
TTGCCGAGCATCGTGAGCAAACACATAGTGCCTGAGATAGATACATATTAGTCAGAAAACTGATCCCCTATTATATAGGGTTCTAACATAGGCTCCACCTGGGGAAGATAGCTCTGAAGGAGGTGTCTAGAATCCATGAACTCTGAATTTCGCCGACCAACTGATCATTGGGCTGCCCCCAAAATGTAAACTGAAAATAAAACCATGAAAAGACAAAAAAGAAAAGATGCTCATCTTGATGAGCTTATTGGCACACTCCTACCTACCCTAATCTAACAGTTATTGCTTCGATCAGGTAATGAAAAAGTGCCAATGGAGCCAACTCAGCAATTTATCCCATGATTGGGCTTCCTCATCCTGCTTGACAAAAATTAGGGCTGAAATATGCACTGGCAGTAGATGACATATTTGGTCGTTATAAAGTAAACAAGTTTGACAACTTGAGCTAACATAAATCTCCATGTAATCTGCTATAGGATCAATGAAAGCATGATGCATGATATGCATTCCTACATCTTCTATGACCAGTAGATTAGTTGCATCCCCAAAATCAAACCATGCATCTACAACTTCATCCTTATAATTGAAAACATACTCATCATCAAAACTTGATTTTTCCCCTATGCATTCTGTGTCTTTCAACACTTCCTCATACGACTGTGGATGCTCTGATGGTTTGTAAAATGAGGTCTCTACTGCAAACGACAAAGAAGTTGTCTGCCTGATCATGTCAATATCATAACTGCGTTTTATCTCATGACTGGCGAATGAAGAATGATTTTGGCCACACAGGCCATCCAACCGATCAGCTATTGGATCCTGAAAAGATTGACAAGATTGTTGCATTGATTCAAATGATATTTCCTGACCTTTGATGTATTTATCCTTCAACACTTGTCTAAGAGTCTTCTTCAAAATTCGAAATGAATTAAAGCACAATGGTACAGAGTTATTTTGGATTAACTCAGAGTTCGCCTCACGCTCTAAGCTATCATCAAGAATTTGAAAATCAATGTATGTCGAGGGCTGTGATACTGGGTTTAGAACAGCCTCCATATCCTTAAGGGCATCTTCAACTGATTGATCAGAGAAATTTCTGTCTTCACTATTTATAACTGACCTAGAGTTTCTTTTCCGAAATTGAAAAGATGAGCAACATAAGGGCAAAGTTTCCTCACTCACTCTGACATTTTCTGCACATTCCTTATCGTTGTCATGACTACTATGTACGGGCTGATTGTCATACCTGAACCATAAATTATCTTCTTCCTGCCAATGACATGCTGCTGATTTCTCTGAACAGTCAATCTCTGTTTCAGATTCATGATCATTATCATATTGATCCCACTTGGGTGGACAATCCAAGTAAGGAATGTCGTCAAACATGCACATCATATCAACTAGTTGTTCCTCTGCAAGTTGAGATGGAGCTTCATCTTTGACTGTTCTGTGAATTGAATACATGAACGAATCATTATTCAAACCATGGTACCCAGGATGAGCAGAAGAATGTTTGGGGACTGGGACCATGTCTTTCTTTGAAATCAATGGAACATGATGTCTATGGACAGCAAGCTCCTCTTTTATGTTAAGATTCTGCATCATCTTTTCCATGGCACTAGCTAAAATCTCCAGTTTAGCTTCTGATGACTTCAACTGCTCCATTTCTTTGTTTTTTAACTTTGACCTCTTGATCAGCAAGTTGGTCTCCACATCAACTGCGATGTTCTGCATTTCTTCAAGGCCTGTAGTGTTCCTTTCTCTTAATTGGAAAGCCATTTCAGGATCGAAGGCTTCTGGGAAATGCAATTTAGCTAAACCAGGAGGTGGCCTTACATCCACATGTATTGAATGATACACATCATTGAATCTGGTTGAGAAATGTTGTACTGTCTCCCCTAGCTTTCTTTTCAAGTGTTCATACTCTTCTAGGATGAGGAAAAAATTTCCCCTGATCACCCACCTATCCAGGAACACTTGCATGAACTGATGAAAATTTTTGATGCTTGCAGCTGGCAGATTTCTAAACCAATTTTTAACTTTACCTTGCAAAGACAGGGAAAGCATCCTGATATAGACATCATCATCTTCAACCTCATAAAGGTCAAGGAAATCCTCAAGGTTTTGAATATGCTTTTCAGCATTGATCTTCTCATTTTCTCCATCAAACCTAGGCAGATTATTAATGTAATTGACAGTGAGGTCATGGAGAATAGGAGGCCAATCTAGAGGCTTGTATCGGTCTGGGACTTTTGCAAGCACAGGAGATGAATCAAGGGGCTTACAAACATCCAGAGGTTTAGCAGGAGTAGGAGACAAAGCAGGAGGCTTATGTCTCACTAGGGTCTCTATAGGTGCATCTGGGATATGCACAGGTGTATGAGCATGTACATGATTTACAATTGGGGATATGATCTCTTGAGACTCATCAATTGACTGATGGTCAAAATACTCTTCAAAAATATACTTTTGATCAGGCTTAGAGAAAGACAAGACATAATTGCAGATAAAACCAAAGATGTCTTGAATGCAATTTGAGCTTGAATACCTGGTCTTTCTAGGCTGCTTGGTCATGCTTCAGGTTCTTCCTCCAGTGGAGTCTTCAAGCTGGCACTGTCTGGAGATGATTGGAGTCGCCAGGTGAATGATCTCAGCCTTCTTTTGTATGGTCACTATCCACCATCAGTGATCAGAGCTGGAGGTTGAAGTGTACTACTGGGAAAAGTTCACCAGTGGAGTCGCCATTCTGTTAGCACTCTGTAATTTTGCCCAAGGCTGTAAGGCAGTCACAGAAGCAACATCAAAACCACTTCGAGTCTTGGATCTATCCCTCCAAGACTCAGAGAGGGATCTCTCTGTCTGATATAGCTTTGTTTAAAGGGATATTAGGCTAGTTATGAAGAACATGGGCTGGTTTTTTTAAATGATTGATTTGGAACAGCAAGGAGGGCCATTGGGCTAATGGGGTCTGCGCTTTAAACAAGAAGATTCACTCTTAGCTTTGGACAAAGTTCTTTCACAGGGCAAGGTAGCAGCAATATTGGATCGAATTGAGTTTTAATGGTATTGGTTTGAGGAAGAAATAGGGGAGATAAAAGCCAGGCATAGGAGCAGCTAAGAATTTCTGAACTAAGCCTTTAGAAGATAAACATAAAGATTACCACAAGCTGAGAGGCAGAGTATCTACTGATAAATTCTTCCTCTATTACTCTCCTTCTGGTAATAAGAACTGAAAACAAGCATAATGATCACAGGAAAAAAATTAAACAGAGGAAGAACACCATCAATATCACCACACAGGAATCCTGTAAAAGAAATATGTTCATTGCTGATCAATTATCTCAAAATTACAGAGAATAAAAAAGTCTTTTGGTCATACATAACCCACAGCCCAGTCCAGGAACCTCACAGGTCGAACCTTTTACATTAAAATCATCTGGATAAATAGGATAGACCATCCCCATTATTTTTGGAATTCGGTTTAACCACCTCGGCCAAAAATAGCCACCACTCCCACCAAATTTGGAGCTTTCTGCCATGAAAAACGGACCGGTTTTCTGTGAAACAGGGGTCCGAACAGACGTGATTTTATCTTTAATGCTAACACCTGGGTGAAAATTGAAAGAGTTTATTGTATATGGGCATGTGCTGGACAAAAACCTCCTTCGGTTTCACCAAATTCGTCCCCAGCTGGCCGTGACAGCTCCTGCAAGATCAGGACTGAAACGGAAAATTGAAAATATGGAAAAATAGGCCTCGAAGATGTCTTCGATTCTCTCTGCTCGTAAATCCGAGGAAAAAAAAATGGTTTTGTTCCTCGGCATGTGCTGAGAAAAAACCTCTCTCGGATTTTTAAAATCCGTCTCCGTTTGCCCAAAAATTGATCTGGAAGATGACATGGTAAAATAGGAAAAAATGGTAAATTTTTTAGGAAAGTGGTTTTTTGCATGGGGGTCCAGAATTCAATATAGGTCGTTGATTTAGATCCTCGTCCCCGGGCCATTCAAATCTGCAAGGTTGTTATTTGAAATTCCGGACCGCCCCCCCTCGTTAAATTCCGGAAGGGGAGGGGGGCTCCGGAATTATTTTAGTGCGTTGATTTAATTTAGGGTAAGGTGGATGGGGGGCGTGTTGTAAGGAGATGCACGGGAGTGTGAAAGCAGGGGTTTTGGGTGGAGTATGACATAGGGGGGAGGGTAGTGGAGGTAGGTGTGGGTTGGGGTAGATGGAGGTGACATGAGGGATGAGTAATGGCATGGGGGCGTGGGATATAACATGTACGTGGAGCGTCAGGGTCCACTCAAATGAAAATTCTATACTTTATAAAAGAATACAGTACAATGAATCTACTTGCATCCCCGCGGGCCGCCAGGGCAGGGGAGAATCCCGTTCCTGCGGTAGAACAAACATGGGAATTTACAGCAGATAGATGCCGCCTCCAGAGTAAAAAAAGAATGGTATGATCACTAAATACCGAGTCTGTTGTTCTCCGGATTTGCTAATCAAATCAAATCTTCTAGAATTATTTTGTCTTTCATAAATAGTACTTGCTTTCATCGTTTTGCAGAATTTTCCCAACATAACCGCTCACTGCGGAATGGATGCGACCTCGGATCCCATCGTATCTCTCTCGAACTTTTTAATGGATGGAGCAACAGATTTCATGGTGCCATCGTATACATACGGAGTACCTCCCACCCAAGTCACGTTGTTTTTCATCGATGGTTTCATGAATTCCCTGCACGACTCTCTTCTTCTGGCGATGGTTTCATGATAATGGTAAAATCTGATCGAACCCTCCATCTTGTGTTGTGTTTTCCCCATCAAATTCTCAGACATGTGGATGCCAGACGTGTACACATTTCTTGCCTGCACTGCCTACTTGCGATTTCTCCTCATGCCTCTCTTCACGTCCCTGAATAACAACTTTTCAAATCCCCATTCCTTGGAATAAGTACTGTGAGCCGAGATGCTGTGCAGTTTAATCTGCAAGCAGAGCCTGTAGGACATGGAATATTGCTCAAAGGTGAATTGGGTATATCCAGAGAGCTCCTTCAACACATATTGCAGTGTTTTACACCGAGGAATATACAAATACTCATCTGCGTTGAAGAAAAACATCCAATTCGCCATGGACTGGTACCTATGCAAACAGTCATTCACAATGAGGAACTGATTATAGTAATTCCCGTCATATTGTTCTTGCTCACCTACATCCTACAATGTTACACGACCTGCTCGAGTCAATGGCTCCAACACCTTTCTAACTCGGGGATGGACTCCACCAGCATATAACGTATCAGAATCTGGACTAGCGCATGTCGACTATCATCAGTTAGCCCACACTTTGCACATAAGCTATGGTTGACCCCTAGGCGCATAGGGCGACTGCGTGTTCTTTATTTTTAAAACTTTGGGGGACTAATCCCACATGCATGCGATAGACTCACCATTTGGCATTTATATAAGCCGGCAGTTACATATTGTATCGACGAAGTGAGGCCTGTATCGACGAAGTGAGGCCGAGGCTTGGGCTTTGGAGTTAAGTGTTGGCGCTGGCTTTGGTTGTGTGTTTTCCCTTGGTGTATGAAATGGCGCATATCGCTTGGTGTCGAGCATTAGGAAGTTGGATATAGGCCAATATTATTTTGCTAAATTTTTTTTTAATTTTTTCATAAAACTATGCACAAAGGCAAAGGCCGAGGGGCCATTTTTTGATAAATTTACCAAACATAGATTATAAAACCCAACTTAGGTTCATAAACCCATTCTTTTCATTTGACCCACGAGAGTAAAAATTTTGCCTTTCGAACCAAACCACCATTTTTTGATAAAAAATGCATCGAAACGTGCTTTGAAGCTTGTGCGCAAGAACTCATCTTATGTTGGGTGAGTGTTGAACACTTTCTGCCACCTTTGCCGAGCATCGTGAGCAAACACATAGTGCCTGAGATAGATACATATTAGTCAGAAAATTGATCCCCTATTATATAGGGTTCTAACAGACACCATCTCCTTTATTCATACTTGTAGGAATGTACTCGATGCCTTGATACCTACTTTCATTATTGGTAGGTTGTCTCGCATTTGTTAACGATATACCTCAATTACCAGTAATCAAATGATGTCTCATTGTGTTCGACCTCAACTCCTTTATTCACATGATGTAGACTTGCACCTTTGGTGGATAGTGTAGAAGACTTGAAAACATCACTATGTGGCCGCAGCTTTGCCGAGATGTTGCTTCCCTTTCATTGGACTAGTACCTATATGAATTCAGTGATCATGGGAGATCATATTGTACTCCATTGTATACAGATATCTTCATATTGGTTTTGAGACTGGTTCTACTGGCCCTTGTTCATGACTATGACAGCTTGTGGTATATAACCACATTTGTATTTGCCTATTCATGGCCATGGACACATGTTTGGTATATTTTCCACATGGATCTGTAGTGTATTCTATTGGAAGACATGTACGTAAAGTCAGTGCAAAATGTAATGAGCAACTAGTCTTTCCAGCTAGATCCCCATCACTCCACTTCTGCATTGTTATAATGTATTTCGGCCATCGCAGATACTCCTTTGATCTCACACATTAGGGGACATCTGTTATAGAAAGATTTGCCTCACCTTATGAAATATTGAATAGAGGGCCTTTTTTCATTTCCCTATGCAGACTTAGCATCCCTTTTTGATGAATCCAGAGCTAAAAATACATATTTTTCCACATGTACGCACCTTTCCTACTATATAGCATGCATATACGCATGTTGCTCCACTACAACTCGTGTACATCGGGATTTGTGCTAGAAAATACAAAAATGGAGTCGGGTTTCCATGTCATGACAGGAGATATATGATCCTTGGCCTTCCATATACTAGAAATGTTCTGACTCAACCCTTCAGTTCCATTTGAGGGCTATAAATAAGCCAATTCTAAGCTATGGAAAAGAGGAGAAAGCATTGAACTTTCAGAGCAAAGTTACTATGGAGAAATTACTACCTCATATCAAGTCTACATCCCTTTGTCCTTTAAGATTGAACATAGTGCTCAAACCCCAAGATCTTCCCTTATTGTTGGATAACCTCATTGTCTCCTTTCTATGAGCTTACCTTTGGTGGAGGATTGAAGTGGTGGAGGCCCAACTGGAAGGAACTTAGTTTCTTGGTTCTGAACCATGCCGACACAAAAGTTTGTAATGTTATCACTTATGTTGATCATTTATTAATAGAAATATTCCTTTCCCGTCCTATTGATATCATGCAAATATATGATTATTGTTGGCACAGGGGTAGATGCAAGGTTCAATGCTTCAATAGCACACCAACAAAACCCTAACTACCATCCCTTTCGGCAACACTTGCAAAGCAAATGAAGTCTCACCCAAGGTAGAGGCAGGGGTGGTTGCAGGACTAAGGTGTCTGAAACCTAGTTGGGACATAGATCTGTGATTATAAAACCTTAATAGAGCACTTAGAAATTGTTATTCATTAGTATTTCACCTTAGTTTATAGTGCATATAATCCCTAATTACAAAGCATCACAGTATTCATCCAGATCTAATATATTCAAGCACTAAGCATATCAATATAGATCAGATCTAGCATCTTATTCACATCATTAGGCACTAAGCTATCATATTCATCTAAGCATACATCATTACACTAATCATAAATTGTATGAGAAATAAAACATTCACAATGCAAAAAGCAACCACAACACAGGATATACGTGGTTCACCCTAGCCTGGGGCTACGTGCACCAACTCTTCTTCTCTTTATTGTCTTTTGTCAATCTCCTACATGCACAAAGCCACAAGATCCTACTCCGCATAGGATAGGAGATCCATGCATACTTCACTAGATCCTCCTTCCTTGAGCTAGGTCACAACACAAAGCCTTTACACAGTCTCTTACAGTCACTTGCACTTAGCTCTACAAGTTCTCAACATAGCATGCACAAATCATTTACAATTTTCACTTAGCACGTAGCACTTAGCAAGGTACCAAGCCCCTCTTTACATCGCCTAGACATCTATTTATACATTTAAAAAGGCCTAAACATGGGTAAACCCATGGTTCGACATCCCCATACCATTACAGTTGACCAAAAACCAAAATTCCCTAAACAAGGGGTCGAGATCCCGTGATCTCTTCTTTGACTTGCACTCTGCCTTCAATAGCCTATCGAAGTCCCAAAATAGGTCAAACATGACCAAGGATCCTCAAAACTTGGTCAAGGGCCAACAGACCCACAACACTCACCCATGACTCATCTCAAGTCACTCTAATCTGGGTAGCTTTGCCTCAAAAGCCTCAAGCTTGGATCAAGCTACTTCAACCTACTGCTTCGCCAAGGCCTCCTGCTTGACGAACTCTTCGATAACTTCTTTGTTGACAGGTCCCTCTAAGCATTGTTCGAATGTAGTGACTACTTGTTCCAGTTCTACGCCTTGGCCTTCAATCTCCTTGAACAGTTGGCAAGCCTCGTCATGAATTGGTTAGAGCCTCTGAGTCACTTCCATGACTTTGCTCTTAATGGTGTGGACTTGCTATTGAGAAGTGCGTTGTTCTTGGGATCTCTTCATCCTTTCAACTGCTGGCAGAGGTTTCAATTGCACCTATACTGTCTCTCCTTGCTTCTTTGCCTACGGGAGCTGTGACTCCAGTGTCTTGAGTTCATGGTCTTCACTAAGTCGCTCATAAGTCTGTGCACTTCTACTTCTAAGTTATTTACATTCCAAAGCTAATGCTCTAATCCTCTCAACTATGCTTCAGGTAGTGGCTTCTCTTTGGTCTCGCACGTCATGTGGAGTGCTTGGCACTATTCATAGCTCTAGATCTATGATTCTCTATTGAATTTATTAGATGGCTTCAACAAGTTGTGCTACTTGATGTTCCACTGGTTCTTCCTCCTTTTTCTCTATGCCTTTCATAGAGAGAAGTGCTCTGTTGACTGCTTCTTTTAATCCAACCTGCTCTGCGAGTAGTTGTTCCTTCTCTTTCTGGATCTTCTCTTTCTCCTTGTCGAACTTCATTTGGAGGTTATCCTTCAGCTGTTGCACAACTTGACATTTCTCTATCACTTCCTCTTGTGCTTGTTTAAGGGCCATTGTGGCCTGTTCTTTTTCTTCGTGTGCACGATAAAGACGAGCTTAGGTCACATCAGCTATTCTGTAGAGTTGGGTAGGCTCATCTCCCAACTCTAGTTATTCTGATGGTGGGGGTGCAGTGGACACTGTGCGGATGGAGTGAAGGGCCTGTTGTACCCCTCTGAGTTCTACCTCAATCCTATCACACATGGCTGCTTGTTTGGCTTCAGTGTTTTGCAAGAGGTCCTGCGAGGTGTCTGATATAGCTGCAATGATGAATTCAAAGTCATTGAGCATGAGTACAGTCTGCAGCTTAGTCTTAGTAGCTTTGGAATTCTTTCGGGAAGTAGATTTCATGGGGGAAACCTTCCTTTTCTTGGAGGGATCAGTCTCATCAATAGGATCCCTAGGTGGTGTTACTTCGCCTTGCTTCTATTGATCTTCTTTTCCATTGGTCTCTTCTCTATCTACTTCATCATCACCTCATCATCCAAGTGATTCTAACATGGTTTCTTCTAAGGCACTACTCAGTTGTTGGACCTCTTCGGTCTTCTTCCTTCTGCTAGTTCCAGGTGTATCATGTGCTTTGTGAGTGGTCTTCAGGCTTTTGATTTGTTCAGGGTTAGACAGTTCTACAGGGTCAGTAGGGATAAGGAGATCTATAGGCCAGTCCTCAGTTATCACTTCTAGGTCCTCCTCTATGAGCTTATAGTATGACTGAAGCTCTTCTTTACTCTTGTCTATGTGCACATTGATGTAGATAAAGTGTCGATCTACACGAAACTTCATAAGGGGTCTGAACCAGTGCAGAGTGTTCGGCGCCATATGAGGGATAGCTTCAAAATCCCTCTTTAACTGGAGATAGTATGTATGGAATACCAGGTTTGAATGCCATTTATTCCCCATATTGCTCGAGTACCAGAGCATGGTGAACTTCGCAACGAGAAGCTTGAATGGCTCAATGTCCGGGAAGGTCGCACCTTCTGGCATCTCCCAAGAAGTAAACGTGATGAGGATCAACAGCCAGCTAAAATGGAACTCATAGCCCTAATCCTGAGCTTCACGACAGTCCAATTCTAACTGGTTGACTAAGTACTTTTCCCAGTTCATTTGTAGTCCTTCCATGCATTTTCCAGCGAGGTCGACAATGAACCCTGTGACCTGCACAAATATGTTCTTTCTCACTAGCATTCCTGCAATCAACTGGCAGGCCAGGCACACTGCACCATTCTGGATGGAAGATAACTTATAGCCTCGCGTCTCCTTTTCAACATCACCATATGTGTCTTTAATCCTCTATGCCAGTGAGTGGTTTGCATCCTTCCCTGGGTAGAAGTCTTGGGAGTCGGGTCCCTGCATGCTCAATCCGGTGATTCTGTGGATCAGCACTGGATCGACGGTGATGCGTCTGTCTATCCATGGATAGTTTCCATGGAAGAAAGACAGGAGGAGCTTAATGCATGCGTTAACCTCCTAGTTCCTTCCAAAATGTGGGATCTTCATTACGTTCAGGACAGTGGACTGCATGAGGTCCATAGTCCACGGTTGGGGGATTATCCTCGAGTTCTTCCCGTTCATCCTGGTCAAATACCTATGAGAGCGATCATACTGTGGTTCTTGTGATCCCCTAGGTTGAAGTCGTTGAATTTTAATGCCATGATCTTATCCAACTGTGAT
The DNA here is from genome assembly GCA_900067695.1 of Picea abies. Taxonomy (NCBI): domain Eukaryota; kingdom Viridiplantae; phylum Streptophyta; class Pinopsida; order Pinales; family Pinaceae; genus Picea; species Picea abies. Next base: position 15,722 of record CBVK0100131948.1, on the reverse strand, counting down.
CGAACTGTACGTATCCCCTTCGAGAGGTACGCAGTGACCAGAATGTAATCAAAGTCTCTGGGGACACTGTCAGGACTCACCGCGCCAGCCAAAGGCGGGATGTAGTTGGGTAGGATATTCAAGATTAACTTCACGGTTGCTAAGTCATCTCGATTCTTGGTTCTTTTCTTAGCTGTAGGTCGGGATGGTCCAAATCCACGAGCAGTCGACAGAGAGGCTTGCACTCCTCTCATCGAGGAAGATTGAATTCCTGCGGACATTAATTTTTCGGCCATTAAATCAATTAGAAATTCTTCTACAGACTTCTCTATGGTGTTGAGTTCATCCAACATGCACGCTCAATATCGGATAACTCAGGTCGATGAATGAATGCTCAATGCAATAGAACAGGTGTCGATCTCAGTAAACATAGCGCAATAGCAATGAGTTGGCTCGGATACAATTCACAAAAGTGTTCTTGGTTCAATAATCGATGGACTAAGTAGACAGTGAGGTAACGGATCTCTCCAACAGGCGAGAAGCCTTCATCAATGCAGTTATGTCCATTACGACGCGGTCCCAATGGTCTGATGGCGAGATTTCTGGTCATAATTGTTGTTGTAACCGTTTGGGGCATCGGTCTAATGGTCATAATGCCTCCAACGGTTATATCGCTCCACCATGGCGAAGTGCCATTTTGCGTTGTTCTCATATCCCAACAAAGTTCTAGTTTTGCAAACCTGCCTTCTTTGAAGTTCCCTATGGAGTCTCCTACAACTTTTCTAGCTTTTCTCTCTTCTTACTGAGCTTTCTACCCTTCTTCCATGTGATCTACGTCTTGGTATTCCTCTTTCCATTCTGATTCTTATTTGTACTCAACATAGTAACTTCGCGTTGTTGAGATTCTTTCATAGGTTTAGACAGTAGTACTTCTTCTTTGTCTAGTGTAGGTGTTCTATTCTCCTGTACAGATATATATTGTAAGTCTTCATGGGTTCTTTCAACTTCGATATACAGATTTCTGGTCCTTCGTAGCTTCGACTGGTTCTCTTGTTCTTTCAATAAGTGTGTTATCCTCTTAGTCATGAAGTCACTTAGTTCTTGCTTCTTATGTTCTAGGGATTCCTCTTCTTTTCTTCTAGTCTGATCCTTCTCAATCTAGGTTTTTCCTAGTAACATAGCAAATGACGTGTTTCTCTCAATAAATTTAACAACCTCAAAATCTTCCTCTGTCGAAGTTCCATGAGAACTTAATGATATCTAGGTGAGTCTTCCACATAGGGTTATCATCTTTCCTCTAAATGATCCTATTCCTCCCAATGAAGGACTCGTAGCAGGCTTTCCTAAAATTTCCCAGGTTCTTTCTGTCATGATATTCACCTGTGTTTCCTCATCCAGAACACAATCAATGTCGAAGTCTCATATTCTTATTTCTATGCACTCTTTTTCTTTGAAGGTATATGATAAGTTGATATTGTAAATGTGTTGAACCTACACAGAATAGATATAGCTAAACAATAATACACACATTTTCAGAGAGAATTGGAGAAGGAAGAAGAAGGAGAGAAAGAATGGAAGAATTCTCATTAACCGTTATGAATAATGAATAATTTACACATGATATACTCTTTATATCTCAATGAGTTCGACTTGAGATGAACCAATGCACCATAGTGGTGGTCTAGAGTGATATGGACACACACTGGCAGTTATGGGAGTGAACTGCCACCTATTCTAGACTCTCGGGCAGTTATGGGAGTGAATTGACACCTAGTTGAGTTAACTAGTCAACTAGTCTTCAGTTAACTGACTGAACATAGAGTAGTGAGGAGTTAACTCAGGGAATCAAGGATAATGTGCCACTCTGGTGATGATACAAAGGCAAGTTCGAATTACCATGGTGATGATCCCAATGTTGCATGGTGATGATCCCAATGCAACATCTAAACTCAACTCAACTAGTCAAACTGAAGTGTCAACTAAAAGAGAATATTCTCTAGGTGGAATATTCTCCCCTAAAATATAGGAGACTAGATAATGACTGATTATGAATAATAAACAAGGAATAACCTTAGGAAAAATAAATCCTAGGTGTGTGTGAAGTAACTCCAACACCCCTGAAGTAACTCCAACACCCCCCCTGAACATCACTATGGTGAAAATAAAGATTGGGTCCCAGCAACAAAGCCATGTTAGGTACCCAACTACAAAAGATACACTAAAAATAAAGTGAGGAAAGAGGGAAAACCACATGGGAAACCCCCCCCCTCAAGGTACAATGTATGTAAAAATAAGAACTACAGTTGCTAGGAAACTGTTTCCTTCACTCCAAGACGACCTCGCAGAGAATGGAATTTTTTCTCAGTGATGGTCTTGGTGAAAATGTCTGTCATCTGTTCTGCTGAAGGAAAGAATTGTAAGTCGATGATCCCCTCATGTACTAACTCCCATATGTAGTGCATGTGGATCTCGATATGCTTCATCCACTGCCTCTGAACTGGATCTCTGCAGAACTTCAGAGTGCTCTGGTTATCACACCATATGACGATCGGCCGATGAAACTGAATGCCCAACTCAGTGAGAAAATGTTCTAGTCACATAGCCTAAATGGTTATGTTAACTACCCCTCTATACTCTGCCTTGGTTGAAGATAGAGCAATGGCATCTTGCTTCTTGCTCGACCAATAGATAGGCCCAGAACCAAGACCGAGTGAGTAACCAGATGTGGACTTGTGATCAATGCTATCGCCAGGCTAGTCAGAATTAGTAAAACCAATGATATCTAATGTAGAGTCTGCCGCATAATTAATCCCAAAGGTGATGGTGCCCTATACGTATCGAAGGATACACTTTACAACTCTCCAATGTAGCTCATGTGGCTCCTGCATGAACCTGGAAACTGCACCAATTTCATATGAGAGATCTAGTCTGGATTGTGTGAGATATAACAAGCTCCCCACTAGTCGTCTGTACAGTGTGTTGTCAACCAGTGGAGTCTCCCTGCCATCCTCAAGTTTGACTCCTGATAGGAAAGGAGTCGGAGCAGAATTGTCGTCTATCATGTGAAATCTCTTAAGAGGATCTCGTGCATACTTGGCTTAAGACAGTTTGATGCCTGATGCATCCTGACTGATCTCAAGTCCAAGGAAGAAGTGTAGAGGACCCATGTCTGTCATCAAAAACCTGTCATGTAGAATCCTCTTGACTACAGCAATTGTTGAAGTCGAGCACCCGATGATCAGCAAATCATCGACATACAGAACTAAAAGTAGAAGTGAATCAGTCATCCTGAGCATGTAGACATTTGAGTCTGATTTACAATGTACAAAGTTCTGTGACAACAAGTAGGAATCCATCTTGGCATACCATGCCCTCGGAGCCTGTTTGAGGCCATAAAGTGACTTCTTTAGTCGACAGACCAAAGATGAGTCCTACATAATGCCCTGGGGCTACTCCATGTAGATCTCCTCAGAGAGATCACCGTGAAGAAGTGCATTCTTCACGTCCATCTGATGGATTTCCCATCCCTTGGCTGTCGCAATGGCAAGTGCCAATCGTATGGAATCCATCTTCACTACTGGAGTGAAGGTCTCATCATAGTCAATACCATGAACCTACTGAAAGCCTTTGGTGACAAGCCTGGATTTGTATCTACCGATCTATCCATCTGCTGCGCTCTTGGTCCTGTAGACTCATCTTCTTCTGACAAGTTTCCTCCCAGAAGGAAGGGGAACTAGATCCCAAGTCTGGTTCTCGAGGAGGGAGTTGTACTCCTCTTGCATGGCGGATTCCCAAAAGGGATTTCCAGCAGCCTCGCCATAAGACTGTGGAATTAAAGACTGAACCAAGAAAAGATGCCTCAAAGGCAATGGTTTAGTGACATTTAGTGCAACAGGAGGCTCCTTGAAATTAGGTCGAGTCCTCCTAGTATCAGTTGGATCACCAACAAGATCCCCTGCATCCTGAAGAGTAGTCTATGCCCACTTGGGCCTCCGCTCTAGCTCTACAACTGCATCTGGATGTTCTAACTCTACATCTGACTGTACTGACTTTGAATCTAAATCTAAATCATACTAGTCCTATGAATCAGAACTCTCATCTGAAGAAGAGTTGGCATGTGCATTCTCATCATCTCGAATAGGTGGAAGAGTGAAGGTGTCTGCAAGTGGCTGTTGAGATACATGCGAGACACTTTCCTCGAATTGGACACTACACTCAATGATGAGTTGGTCTGAGGAAAGATCAATAAGATGATATCCCTTCACACCATCAAGGTACCCAAAAAAAATGCACTCAGTGCTCTGTGGATCAAGTTCCTTCCTCTTTTCACAGGGAATCCGAGCCCATGCACGAGAACCAAAAATGTGAAAATGGGTCACTTTCGGTTTGAGTCCACTCCAGGCCTTGTAGGGGGTCTTACCCTTGACAGATATATGGGGAGATCTATTTTGGATGTATGTTGCACAGTTAAGTGCTTCGGCCCATAGTCTTTATAGTAGCGACTTTGCATGCAACATGCAAGATGCCATCTTCTTTAGAGATCAGTTTTTCTACTCAACAACTCCGTTTTGATGTGGCGTATAGGGAAATGTGTGCTGTAACTGAATCCCTACCTCATGGAAAAGATTATGGACCTCATGATTCACATACTCTCCTCTGTTATCAGTTCAGAGGACTTTGATCTTCTTTCCAGACTGTGTCTCAACCAAGGCTTTGAAATCTTTGAGGTGTTGAAAGACCTCAGATTTTTGCCTGAGAAAGTAGATCCAAGTAAAATGTGAGAAATCATCAACACAAATGAGAAAAAACCTTGCTTTCCTAATGGATGGATGCGGAAAAGGACCCATAAGGTCACTGTGTATCAGATCTAAAGGTGTGGAAGCTCACTGAGACTTTCCTTTGTTGAATTTCTCTTGAGGGTGTTTCCCAAGAACACATCCCTCACACACTCCCTTGGAGAAATGGATGTCTGGTAGACCATCAACCAATATGTGATTGCTAAGTTGTTGCATGTATCTGAAATTCAAATGTCCAAACCTTTCATGCCATATCCTACTACTTTCATCAGCATGAGTAAGCAGTAAAGCATAATCGGGTTCAATGAATTCAGAAAAAGTATACAATCTAGACTAATGATTTACCTCACCGGTAGAAACCATGGAATTGGTTTGCATGTCATAGATTTCCATAGAATTTGGTGTGAATATGAATTTCTTTCCGGTGCCGAAATTCTTCATCTGATACATAGAGAAAAGGTTAACAGAAAGCTTGGGAACATGCAACACATTATTGAAGCTTCCGTTGGTGAGTTCAATCCTTCCTTTGCCGGTGACTTCGACAGAAGAGTTGTCCCCCATCTAAATAGAAGGACCTTTGCATGCATCCAATGAAGAATAGACTACTTCTGAGGCATCCATGTGATGTGATGCTCCTGAATATATGATGCAAGCATCGGGAGAGGAGTTGATGGCAATCAAGGCATGGCTAGAATTGCCTTTCTTGGAATTCAGATCTCCTGGCTTCTTCTTCTTTGCACCCTCAGGGATGCAATATCCAAGGTTGTTTTTCTTAATTATTTGAGACATTAGATATATATTTTTTTTCATGCATGTGGATTCCGAATGGAATCCTTTGTGACAGTACGTGCATTTCTCCCCTTTTCTTCCCTTTTCCCCTTTGGATCCGGAGGCATCGTTGAAGGGTTTTCTGTACCCTTCCTTCTTCGGATGTGCATGAGATTTCCTCTTATATTTATCTTTTTATTTCTGATATTTTTGGCTACTATCATGCACAGTGAGTGCATGCGCCCTTGGGCCTTTGATTGTGCCCATGTTTATGAGCTTGGTTTGCTCTTGTGTCAAGGATTCGATAAAGTCCTCAAGAGAAGGCATATTCCAAGTGGCTCCAGAGGCGAATCTGACAGTATGGAATGTGGATATGAATGCAGATAATTCAGGACCAATCTTGAAGAGAATGGTGAGAACCATTTGTTTCTCCTCCGTCGATTTATCAACCCCGCAAGCTTTGATTTGCGACAGTAAATCCTTGAATTTTGTAAAGAAATATTGGATATTGTCGAATCTTTTTGGATCCAATGTGAGCAGCTCCACCTCCAGCATGTGTCCCCTCATCTCATCATGTTTTCCAAAGATCCCTTACAAGATTTTCCAGGCTTCATTGGGAGTCTTACAAGAAGATATGTGAAAAAGGAGATTGGGAGAAATAAGACTGTAAATTGTTCCGAGTGCCTTATCCATGCGATTTAAGTACTTGGATTTTTCTATGGCTAATGTTGGATCTGTATCTGTATTCATGGTTAACCTGTACAACCCTATGAATCGGATATGTATGGATACTTTCTCCTTCCATGCAAAATAGTTGTAAGGTGTAAGAATGAATTCTTTTTGGAATTCCATCTTTCTGTTGTCTTCAATCTTTTAAACCTGCAAAAACTTTTGATGTATCTTTTTCTTAGCAGTCTGTCGGCTCCGATACCATGTAAATGTGTTGAGCCTGCACATAATATATCTAGCTAAAAAATAATACACACATTTTTAGAGAGAATTGGAGAAGGAAGAAGAAGGAGAGAAAGAATGGAAGAATTCTCATTAACCGTAATGAATAATGAATAATTTACACATTATATACTCTTTATATATAAATGAACTCGAATTGAGGTGAACCAATACACCATAGTGGTGGTCTAGAGTGATCTGGACACACACCAGCAGTTACGGGAGTGAACTGCCACCTATTCTAGTCTCTCAGGCAGTTACGGGAGTGAATTGCCACCTAGTTGAGTTAACTAGTCAACTAGTCTTCAGTTAACTGACTGAACATAGAGTAGTGAGGAGTTAACTCAGGGAATCAAGGATAATGCACCACTTTGGTGATGATACCAAGGCAAGGTTGAATTAGCATGGTAATGATCCCAATGTTGCATGGTGATGATCCCAATGCAACATGTAAACTCAACTCAACTAGTCAAACTGAAGTGTCAACTAAAAGAGAATATTCTCTAGGTGGAATATTCTCCCCTAAAATATAGGAGACTGGATAATGACTAATTATGAATAATAAACAAGGAATAACCTTAGGAAAAAAAAATCCTAGGTGTGTGTGAAGTAACTCCCACAGATATTTATGTGATCATTCAAAGTTTCTTTCATTTGTAGTAATACATTCTCTGATTATTTCTGGGGTTCTACCATGGTCTCAGTTGCTTGACCTTTCTCGAGGTTTTATTGTCTCATATTCATTATTTCAACCTTAGAAATCATCCTAGGGAAATCCAAAACTTCATGAACCATAGCTTTACAACAAAGACAACTAGATATTCTACCAGGTCATTCCTTAGCAAGATGTCCCGGTCTTCTGCAACTATAAAAAGGGGTTAATCCTCCTTTTCTCTTAAATGATCCCTGACCTTTCTTGTACTATGCACTAGGATCATAGTAGTTAACCTGCAAAAAATTCTTTCTAGGATCCTATCTCCATTTTTTAGTCCAAATGTTCTTTCTATGCATAGGGATAACATATCTTTCACTATTCTTATCAGATCTACTCATATCAAATCTTCTTTCTTCTAGTTGTGCCCTAGTTTTCAAGCTAGGACAAAATTTATCAAACATATTGTTGTGCTATTTATATGTTTAGTATAATGCACTCATTAATTATCGATCCGGGATTTGTAATCAACAGAGTTACAAGACACCAGTAAGAGAGGTAATTCTAATGTCATGAGTATAGAACTATTCTAGATTATACATGTTGGAACAAAGCAAACTATCAAATGAAAACACACTTTGGTTCTCTTTCACGGAGAAGCTATCTACTCCATTAGGGAACATGCAAGTATGAGATGGAGTTCTTTTGATAGATCAACTCTGCTATCTGACCCAGGAAGCTAATCATGCAATCACACACTGAAAAGGGAATCACACATCAATCATCAAGACATAGCATGGGCAATTCAATAATCAATATACTGGGTATGATGTGGTTCACAATATTCTATTGTGAACTTCACTAGTTCTTTTCCAACTATGTTTGACTATTTTTGTCAACATACATGTCCATTAGGCAAAATCAAATTCATAAGAAAGAAATAGAACCTATGCAAAACAGAGTAAATAAATATCTCTAAGCAATCATATAATCGAAATACTAGTCTGAACTATACTACTATCATTTGAAAGAATCAAGATTCAGCTAATCTCACGATTATGCTACTGAAATCAAATGCTAACACTAATCTACAAAGATGTTGACCTTTGTTGGGTGGTGGGCCCTTGCCGCTTCAATAGGTTAGCAACTGGAGTCTGCAATAAGCTTGCTTTCAATCCACACATTACTCTTACTCAAACTTCAAAACATAGAATTAAACTATGCTAACAACTCAACTCACATTCATTCATAAATGATCAAGACATGGAAATAAATGACATCCTTCTATTAAACCTTAACTCAAAATATGTTCTGCAATATGTAACGTTGCTTCATATGTTGTGTTATGATATCTCTCTACTACTTCCACCATCCTTGCCATGACTATTTAAACAGTCTTAGTCGTGAAACACAAGGAGGTGAAATCTTTAGCAGATCAGTCAATTGTCAAATTTATATATTCGGTTACATATTTTAAGCTTCATCCTCATGACAAGAAGTGTATGAGGATGAAGAAATAAACAAACTAACTTAACATAGCCTTGCTAAAGCTTTGATGATTCAACAAACATCCAACAATTATCTTGGACACAATCTAGGGATAAACTTGGTATATTCTACTTCTTATATTGGTACCGGATCGTGACAGGTGAGATTCAGTAGATGGTATCGGATCCAAACAACACGCAAGTGGTTGGTACCAGACTAGAACAGTCTGCGGCCGTTGGTACTGGATCGCAACAATGAATGGTTCAGTATCAGATCTAAATGGAAGGTGCGCTTGGTACCGGATTCAGAAAGTGGCAATCTAGCGCATAAGTATCGGATGGCTGATTTGATACAAAAATGTTGGACTCAAATAGAGGTCAAAGGTTATACGTGGCAATTTAAAACATTAGTACATGAAATATTTAGTCTCCTAGCTCAATAAACCATAAAATGCATGAATTCAATTATACTTTACCTTATGACCTCATCAATGGCTAATGGTAGTGTTCTTTGTCATTTATCCAAGCTTAGGTAGGCCAAAAAGGTATAAATTAGGAGTATAATAGGGTAGTGGGGATGTCAATTTAGAGGCTCAACATTCCCCCATGCCAAATTCATTGAATGTCCTCATGCAACTAAAACAACTCAAAATGTTTCAAAATTTGAGACTCCATTCTTTACTTCTATGGATCAATGATGTTGATGGTTGAGGCTTCTTCTTTCAGCTCCCTTTTTATGACCCTAATGTATTGTAAGAGTCTTAGTACCTTCTTGAGCTTATTGCTGGCTGGTTTCCTTCAGTTGCTTGTTTTCCTTTTTTATATACATGTCCAGTAGTTGGTATTCCTTCACTTCTTGTTTGAGTTCCTAGTTTTTCTTTTGCAACTCCCCAATATTTTTCTTCATCTGTTCTTTTGTTAAGGTCCTTATTGACCCCATTGTTTCTGGTTGGATGTATTCTTGTTCCTCCACTTCCTCCCTCATCCCACACAAAGTGATAGTAACTTGCTCCTCAGTTAGGCTAGGGATGTCATCCTGGACTGGTAAGTCTAGGGAATGGGAGGTAGGATCCATTGTATCTTCATGTGTAAGAGGAATGACAACTTCTTTTCCTTTATTTGCCATGCTCCTTATGGTTATTTTATCAAGGGGTGGTGGATTGGAAGTGCTAACCAGTTTCCTTTTCCTCTGTCCTGTCTGTGGAATGGTTACAGGAGGTTTCTCTATGGACTGTTAATCTTTATTTTCTGAGCTATTCTTCTCTTTCCTCACGACTTTTGTCTTATGACCCTTCTCCTCAAGTGCTACTATTGATATCTCCTCCACTAATTTGGATTTAACTTTTGATTCTTAACTTTTAAAAATCTTATCGACTGTGGAAGAGGGTCCTGCTTGTTTACTAGCTTTATCTTTTTGGCTCACTATTCTGGAGGATGATGGAGTTACCTTATCTTTCTTGCCATTTTTGTCTTGAGGTTCCTTATCTTTATCTGGAGCAAGCTAGGCTCCTTCTACATGTTTGTTTTATGTGGGAAGGTGTTGAGTGATGAGGGTTTTCCAGCTAATCCCTTGCTTCCTAATTTCAGGTATAACTAACATCTTAATAAGACCTTGATGATAAATACTAGTCTTCTCAGTTTTGGATAGGGATTTGACACCTCTTACCATCTTGTTCAGACTCATCCATAAAAAATATGGGAAGTCAATTCTAGGACCTCCTTCAAAGTGCAGCAAAAGTGCTATTCTTTCTTTAATATGATCATCCCTAAGAGAGAACAACAACATCTAACACCCAAAGAGCACAATAAAACCATGTGCCACAATCTAGGAAAACTACTAAGTGTAATAATAACATCCTTTATCTCATTAAAAAATCAAGCCTGGAATAATTGTCATGAGAAACCCTTCAAAAATTATCAACACCACTATTTTTGCACTAACAATTTAAAATATTTCACAGAAAATCACGAGGAACGGTAAAAAAATTATTTCACGTAGCATCAAATTTTCTCAAGATTCTCTCACCCACTAGGAATAATTCTACTCGATTATCCTCTTCAATGCAAGATTCTTTGTTTCCATGAGCATCTCAAACAATTCCATGAGAATCTTGAACAAATCCTCCATCCCATAAACCAATTTCTAGCTTGTCTCAGTTCAAGTCATGGGCAACACAACCAAAGTGTTGTATTCTAGGGATTAGAAGCAGGCATTCAAGAAGAGACCTACAATATAGGAGGAATAATAGTGAGACACACGTACTCAAGAAGAGAGAGAGATTTGTGGGAAGGATATTCATTCGAGTTTGTATTCCATCTTCATGAGTATTTGTACAATAGAGAGATGGTTGGAGCGGTTGTACCCGCTCCAACTAATCCTTCGGTAGGTTACATTTAACTTCTATGTACATTTACATACTTTATTACATGTATTCATACATTCTTATGCTAATGTATAATGTATGATGGTTTATTACAAGGGCCTAAGAGGCCTCCAAATAGTCGCCCTTGAGCAGATTCAATTGTGTAAAGAAATCTAATGTAGACCCCTACCTCTGCCTCGGCAGGTTCCACTGACCTCCTGGTCAAGGATCATTCATATACTTCCCTTTGAGATGAAATGGCTCTTTTGGTTCCTTGTTGGAACCCTCGAGCTCTGCATAAATTCACAGGTCCTTCCTTGAGAACCCCACCTGTACGTACTTACACCAGACGCGAGCCCCTTTTTTCCCATGCAACCATGTGCTAAAAACTCAGGCCACGCCAAAAGGCATTTCACTTTTCAGGACTTCAGGGATTTAAATGCAAAGCACCCTGGGTCCTTGTCCTTCGAAATGTCGAACCCTGAAAAAGGTTAACGAGCTCTGGCTCTTTCCTTATCTCGCACCCACATGACCATTGCATGTGACCACATCTCCACTTTCAAAAGGGTTGTCGGATGACAAGCTCCTCCCTTGAGCCTTGTCCATGTGACCCTACTTTTTGATCTGGGCCTAACTCCAAAAGGTGCTTTCAAGATTCATGTTTTACTGATGTGAAGGAGTCAAGCCCTTGCCCTTCAAACTCTCGATTCCTGATTTGTGATGGACCAAATCAATGGTTCACATTGATCTAAGATCTAACGGTCCTGGTTCTTTCGAGATTTCATGACCTGGGAGTTCGCAACTCTTGACTCCGGTTCACAAGGTTATCCAACTCTCGAACCCCGATTCTCCAATGGGGCTTAACCCACCATATCTCCTCCCTTCAGTTTCGTCGGATGTGACCCTTTTCCATAACCTGGGGCTTATCCTCCGAGTGCTTCAGAATTCATGTTTCACGAGTCCTCGTCACTTCCTCCGTTGACTTACTTTGTGTCACAGGTCAGCGAAACATTGAACTCACGCCACAACATTGAACTCACGCCATGTGCCCTCCTGATGGACGGTCACAATGTTGTCAGATCTCTCTCTTCCAATCCTCCGACGTATGTGGATCACTGCCATGCTTCCTCTGGAAATGGATGGTCATGATGGTGTCAGTTCACCCAATGGCCTGGATTCAAACCCGGCTTTCACATTTCCAGGATATGGAGTGCAGTCTCCTCCCTTGTCTTTTGAATACCTGATTCCTAAAATCCGGTAACTCTGGATCTATGGTTCAAATACTCCCTGGATCTAATGGCCTAGATTCAATCCTCTATATTGTGTGCATTCTCAAAGGGTTTAATCCTCGTGCACCTTCTTCTGGATCTGATGGCTAACGGTCCTCCGCGCTCAAATCTGATGGTTCAGAGTTGATCTCTCTATGCACGTTCTTCCGTGTGTCTGGACGTGAAATCCAATGGTCTAGCTCTCGTCTCTCCAGCTAATCTAACGAAAACTGTGCTCCTCCTCCTGAGATTTGTTTCCTTCCCTAGACTTGGAATATTTTTCAAGTGTTCTGAAGGCCTCGACCTTCAATTATTCTCCTACGAACCCTGTAACCTTGGTCTCGCCTGCGTTCTAGGAACGTTGTCACTCCTGAGCTTTGTCAACTGTGAAACCTCGAAGGGTTTCTCGACCTTTTTCTCCTCTTTTCTTTTTCTTTGTGTGTGAAGGCACTATCCTTCCTAACCTTCAGAACTTGAACCTCTAAGGGACTCGACCGTTGTCTCTCCCTTCAAAGGGGGATTTTGGTACCCTCTTGGCAACCCCCTACTCAAGCACTCATTACTGAGCCAACAGAGCATTCAAAAACTCTATGATTTTCTTTCTCCTTGACACTTCTCTTGTCTTTGAACTCAAAATAGAGTTCTTATGTGCACTCTATCTCTTGTCTTTGAACTCAAAATAGAGTTCTTATGTGCACTCTATGCACTCGCTCAATGCCCTCCTAGCAGAGCTTCACAGAACCCTCAATAGTCTTGTCTTATCTTTTTGTGCCCTCCTTTGCATAGTTCTTCCTCCAAGGTGTTAAACAACCTTGAGGCTTCTCCCCTTGAGTCTATGATTCCTCTGGTGCACCCTCCTGACACATCTCTGTCTGAATTCCGTAGAACTTAGAAGTGCACTCTTGCACTGGCTTACAAAGCCCTCAATACTTTGTCATGCAACCCCTTGCATGAAGCCACAAAGAACCCAGACTGAAAATCAAAGAACTCACAGACAGATAGAGAAGTCTATCTATCACCGGCAGATGGAATCTATCATACATCTACAGCATATACGGATAAAAACATATAAAAAGCATTCATTCAATTACACAAAATAACATGCAGGAAAAACTGCGCTCTATTTGTATTAACATGAAATGTCGGTTTTTTACAATGGTATGAGCTCGGACTTCCATAGAGTCTCAGATCTCCTCTCTTCCTATCTCATATAGTCTGTTCTAACTAATGAAATCAGATACAAAGAGGGGCTCCTTGAGCTCTTCCCTCCAAGCTACCTACTCTCATAAATTACAATCAATTACATTCAATGGTTGTCTAGTCCAAATCGGATCTAGATCTCAGCCTGTTGTCAGCCATTAAAGGTGACTCTAACTACTACATGCACAAAGGCATGTCTTCGGCTCTACCAGCCCTATGAACATTTAATACAATTTCAAATTTTGAAATGTGAGAGGACTGGCGCCTCTCCTCCTTGAATGCATGCTTTGAATGTGTTGTTGGCTAGCGCATTGCTAGCATGGAAAGATGCTCCTGCATCATACTCCACTGCTGTGAAAAATTCATGAGATCCTTCTCATGAGCTTCCCAGCATGGTTTTTGAAATCCACCAAGATCCCAAACAGTTCTCTGGAGCTATCCATCTGCTTTGTTGCTCCGCTGCTACATATTCCCTGATGCTCTTGCAGTTCTTCCTCTACTCAGCTTCTCCTCACTGGTAGTTTTTGTTGTTGACTTTGACATCAGCCTTCTAATTTCTTCTATCACCGTATCCAGTTGCTCTAGTGGTTGGATCTTCTCTTCATGCAACCTTCTCGGCTGCCTTTCTTTCCTATCGATGGGTAGATCAACTCGATCCCCCATGCTATCTTCTTCCTCTGTGGCCTTAGCTTGCCACCCTGCTGCAAAATTCAGTTCTACAGTCTTATCACTGAGCTGATGCCCAGCTTCCTCTTTTGACAGCTTTTCTTTTGCCATTTCTCTAGCTGGCGCATCTCCAACTTCCTCCATCTGCTCCTTGGGTTGATATTCTCCCCCTGTCTCCAACCTGATCTGTTGAATGTGCATGCTCTGCACTGTCACCCTTTTCTCTAGGGCTTCAAATTCTTCATACAGATCAGAAAAATCTATGTTGTATGTTTCTTCCTCTTTTGCTTCTTCTTCTGCAACCTCCAATACTACAGTTACTTCCTATTCAGCTTCCTGGCTGAAAAATTTGAGCAATTATGTTGAATGCTCTTCTTCTTTTGTTGGGTCAAACCCTGATGTCTGCCCCATTTCTTCCTTTTCTTTGACAGTCACGACTGGCTTCCCTTCTTCTGCTGTTGTTGCAACTACAACACAGGCTTCAACCTCAACTGGGTTGTATGGCATGAATACCTCTATTCCCAAAATGATCAGAATGTGTGTCTGATCCTTCTCCATCAGCTCTCCTTGTTGATATGAACTCTCAGCTAAGTTCATCTCCTCTCCCTTGCCCACTTGGAAATATGGGATTTCTGCCCTGCCCACCTGGTAGTCTATGAGATCCTCTAATGATCCCATCTCATTGCCCATCTAGCAATCTGAACTTTCTTCACTGTCGTCCTGACAGTTCATGAGATCTTCTAGTGATCTCTTCTCCTCATCATCACTAAGATTTCTCCTAGCTTCTGGATCACATATATGAACCACTTCTTTTGTGTCTCTGAGGTCCTCAACATACCTCAGCCACCTTCTCAATAGCTATCGTTGTCCTCTAGCCAACAATTTCTTGACTAGCCACTTCAGCCTCTTCTTTATGGGCCACTCATACATCCAATGTGTCCTTGCATCCTGCTGAAATTTCAATGTAAGTTGTTCCATTCGTGCTCTCACCTCAGCGAACTCTTTGTCCATCTCAGTTTTTCCTTTCTTCTGTTGGTGGTCTCTTCTTGGACCACGTTCATGGCCTTCAGTAGCCATATTCTTCCTTCTACCTGCCCTCTTGGCAAGTCTGTTGTTGTCACTTTGAAACTGAGAGCATTCCCATCATTTCCTACAGTCCACCTGATTGTCTATCTGTTGCTACGTCCTACAACAATCTTTTCACACAGAGCATCGATACTCTATATTCTTCTTCACCTATTTCCTACAGATGAATCTCTGGTTTTTTGATACCACCTGATGATATAAGACTTCCTCCTTCAATCCTTCTTGCCTGAAATACACAGAAGGAATCCTGCTCTGATACCACTTGATGGTATCAGACTATCTCTTGTATCTCCTACCTGCTACCGGAAAACAAAGATAACAACTTTCTTTTTTTCCTCCTTTGCCTCCCTCTACTTGCAGTTTACAGATAGAAATTGGCTCTGATACCACTTGATGCAGACCCCCTACCTCTGCCTCGGCAGGGTTTGTTGACCTCCCGGTCAAGGATCGTTCATATACTTCCCTTTCAGCTGAAATGGATCTTTTTGTTCCTTGTTGGAACCCTC
>CBVK0100131944.1:0-12118 GCA_900067695.1 Picea abies | reverse complement strand
CGTAAGAAGTTTGCTTTCCCGTGCAAACTTTGAAGTTGGGCTATGGAGCGTGGTGGAAGCAAGTTCGTAATTGCCTCGACTTTCAGGGGATCGACTCTGATCTCGAACCTAGACACGAAGAAATCTAGAAGACGACCAGATTCCACAACAAAGATGCAGTTGTGTGGGTTCAAATGAATATTGTAATACCGACAATGTAAAAAAACTTGTCTCAAATGATCTAGATTCTCTTTGTGCCACTTGGATTTTGCGGGAAGGTCATCTAGATATGGCTGTACGATATGCTTGATGTCGTGGAAAGCATAAGACATGGCCCGTTGGAATGTTGCACCAACATTTTTAAGACCAAAAGGGAACTTGCGATATGCAAAAGTTTCCCAAGGGCAAATGAAAGCCGTTTGTGTTGGTCTTTCGGGATGATCTCAATTTGATTATAGTCGGAGATGCCATCCATGAATGAAAAAACTTCACATCTGGCGCAGTCATCCATAATTTGGTCGATGAAGGGGGTGGGATAATTGTCCTTTGGACAAGCCTTGTTTAAATCCCTATAATGAAGGCATACTTCGATAGTGCCCTATTCTTTGCAACGGGTACAATGTTCGAAACCCATTTAGTCATGGGAACTGGATAAAGAAAACCAACATTCAACAATTTTTCAACTTTCGCCTTGATGGCTGTAGCTTTTTGAGGGTGGACTGGTTGGAGCCTTTGTCGATTAGGGCGGGTTTCGGGGTAGGTCTTAATCTTATGTATGACAATGCGAGGGTCTATTCTAGGCATTTCTTCGTAAGACCATGCAAAAATATCGCAAAAGTCTTTGAATAGGACTCTGTAACGTTCAATTTCTTGTGGGGAACAAGCTGCACCTATCTGGTAGTGTTCCACGACCCCAGGTTTGATCGAAATGTTGATTGAAATGGTTTTCAAAATGTTACTCAAGCCCACTTCAGATAAAGTGGGCTGCGAAGTGGAGGGCAATTGGGATTGATCTTTGATGACCGTCGAAACAAGGGTTTGGATGTGTTTCTCTACTCTTTCTTGATTGGGAAGGAAAGATGATCGATGGTGTGAATCTTCCCATGGCCTATCTCCTAAGGTTATGACTTCCATGATGGCCTCGTCCTAAGGTAAGACATCATTTAGAAAGTCATGCAAAGTTAACCCAGTAAGGCAAAGAGAATTGATCTAGTTCCTCATCTAGTAGGAGACTAGGATCAAGGTCAACATATTCTCTTGTTGACTGTATCGTGGAATATGATAATTCCGCCAGTGACAACGACATAGTGGCTTTGTAAGACTCTACTTCTGAAGGATGGGGAATCACCCAAGGATCACATGGACCAAGGGATCTACTAGTGATAGAAGAGGTCATGTTCACAAGAGCTATATGAGTAGCATTAGGTGTAAGAAGGGGGAATATCCCCATAAGAGATGAATCTTTGAACATACCTATACCGATACCTTCATATGCCCAAAAGACTCACCTATAAAAGGCATGTTGGTGCTAGGACTAGCTCGCAAGTTGGGTGTGCAATAATTGAGTTGGTCAATGGTGACTATCTTTCCTTGATGGGGAAAACCTATGATGCGAAAGACAATGGATGCAACAACTTTCATTGCATAGAATCAAGTGCGACCCAAGAGTAGATTATTGTCGAGTGTGGCATCAACCACTTCGGCTTCTACAAAGACAGTCTTGCCCTCAAGCTCAATGGATAAAGAGGTGAGTATTCCGTGGGGTTTGAAAAAATGTCCATTAAAAGCTTTTAAGATGGTTTGAGATATAGTGAGCTGAGGAGAACCAAGGGCTTTCCAACATGACAAGACATAATGCAAGTAGTCGTTGCTTTGTCAATTACCGTACGAAAGATATTATTGTTAAGACAACCAACTGTGATTTGGAATGCTAGTTGGTGTGAGAGACATGGCTCACTCTGGTCTATGTCGAAAGAAACAATGTTGACTCCGAAGGGTCGATTCCTCCTATGGTTGATAATAAGGCTTTCCACTGTGAAGGACAACTCTACAATACTTCGAGTGCTGACATAAGGCTTTCCACTGTGAAGGACAACTCTACAATACTTCGAGTGCTGACATGGCGTATGGTGCATGGGGGAGATCTTCCACTATACTGTAGTGTTGAGCTGCTTGGGCATTTAGGTTATGGGTAGTTTGTCGAAGTACTTCTTTTGGAGGGCATATTGCAGGTTCAAAAGCTAGTTTCTCTAATGTGAGGGGGCCACTAGGCGGTGAAGTCGATGGAGGATCCTTAGAAGAATGTTCCCCCTCGAGAGTGTCATAGTTCTTTGCTCTGGTGGATAGTGCCACCATAGATTTAACCATCGTAATGTTTGCAGTTGAGGGCTCTACATTGCCCCCATTTGGAGGTGTAGTAACTTTTGCAACCATTTGTTGTTGTTGGGTGGGGGGAAAGGATTGGTTAACACTGTTGGTTGGGAAGGAGATCCCCCTTGCTTGAGATATTGATGGACCTCGGCAAGGCGAGGACAATCTTTGGTAAATTGGTCCTTCTTACACGCCATACAAGGATATTTTGCCTTTCTTTTGTTTTTACCTCCAACATTAGGGTCTTGGGTTTTTTGGCCTGTCTGTTCAAAAGAATTCTTCTTTTTCTTATGGTTATTATTTTTCTTCTTCCCTTTGGATTGTTGTGTGTTCTTGGGTGCGGTGGATTGCACCGTGTTTACCTCGGAGGTTTGAGCAGGGGTCGGAGTCGAAATGATTGTGGGCATAAGAGGTGGGATTGCTAACTACGGTCAATTGACTAAGCTGCCCAGTCAATTGTAGTGGAAGAGACAGAACCAACCACACCATCAACATGGGGTCTAGGCGTTGGTCGAGGAGCATGGGGAAAAAGGTGATATACTGTGAATAAATCAGATCTAAGTGTTGGGCACGACGAATAGCTTGCTCCTCAGTTATGGCGGTGTATGTGGCAGTGTTTTGACGTAATGAGGTCAGGAGCTTTGTCCCCGTTTAGCATCAGATGGGTAATTGGAAATGGGTCAAAAGAGCCATTGCTAAAGCATTGAAGTTGTTAAATGAAGTAGTTGGTAGTTCAATGAACCACTTTGATGCGTTGCTAGTTAAGGTGCGAGGGAAAAGACGTAAATGAATGCTGTAATCCAACAAAGAGTTGGAAACGCACCACAAATGATAAGTTGTAATGTGTGTGGTGGGATATTGTCCAGTCTTCCCATCGAATTTCGGGATGTCTGCTGGAATTTTGACTAGAATGACGACCAAGTGGGATTTGCACTATGGGATCATTTGTGAGTCAAGATAAGTTGGGTAATTCCAGAGTAGCCAAAAATGGTAAATGAGTGGTTGCGAACGGATTCTGGTTTAAAGGTAAAGGCGTGTTGAGACCAAAAGGATCATATGGCCCTCCCATATATTCACTGGTGGTAGGAAAATAACCCCCTTGATAGGGATTTTCTATAGGTATTTAACCACTTCCCTGGTAAGGATTTCCCATTGGCATGTAAGCACCCCCTGTTGGGGATTAGTGCCCAGACGAAGTAACATTTCTAGGCATGTTCCCTGGAAAAGGTGTGTTACCGTGAGTATTATTACTCCTGGATAGTGGGTGGGTTCATGTAACAAGGGGATTGCTGCCTCCTGGGAAAGGAGGGATTCCAGGGGTATTGCTGCCCTCAGCGTTGGGAGTACCCCAAGGAACATTGTTGCCCCCAGGGAAGGGAGTACCCCAAGGGACATTGCTGCCCCCGGGGAAGAGATTTCTGCCATGTTGATTAGCGCTAATTCCATATTTTCCAATTCCATCCGAATGGGAAGCCTGTACTAAGTGGGGGGGTTCATGTAGCAAGGGGATTGGTGCCTCCTGGGAAGGGAGGGATTCCAGGGGTATTGCTACCCTCATTGTTGGGAGTACCCCAAGGAACATTGTTGCCCCCAGGGAAGGGAGTACCCCAAGGGACATTGTTGGCCCTAGGTAAGGGATTTTTGCCAGGTTGATTAGCACTAATTCCATTTTTTCCAATTCCATTTGAATGGGAAGCTCGTACTAGGTGTGTTTTGGCTAGTTGGTGGGTTTCCAGAAGAGGAGATAAAATCACTCCTTGGATTAGCCACATAACTTTTTCCTACGTTGGATTATGAACCAGAGGTAGGGGTTGGATGAACGCTAGGTTGGGTCTGAAACTGGGTTGATTACATGCTTACTTCAAAGAGAAAACAATGGTTGAGATGGTGGAACGAGTGGATTTCCTGCTGGTGTGGTTGATGATACAAGTGGGGTTCCAACTCCACCCACTAATGATAAAGGTGGGTTTCCTATTCCACTAAGTGATGATATAAGTGGATTCCCAAATCCATTAGTTGATGGTACAAGTGGATTTTTTGGGATATCGCTTGGCGTACTATACACTGTGGGAATTGAAGTTGGAGCGGTAGAGGTAGTGTTGCCACTTGACATGGGTGTATTTAACGTTGAAAAAGGATCACTATCAGGATTATATTGTTGCCCTAGGAGGTGGTGAAAAGAATCGGGTAGAGGAGAAGTGGAAGGAGGGTTAAGATAACCTTTGCTTGTAGTTACGACTCCAGATGGATTGTCTCTTGTTACGAGATCTTCCACATCGGTAGTATTGGTGTCTTCAGATGTTGAACTCATTCGTTGTCTCACAAAGGGTCGGAGGTCTTAGTAGTCGGGTATGGATGACCCAACGGTAGTTCGAGAATGGCGTCAGTGTAGATTTTGCACAAAAAGTGGGGGACCTTCTAACTCAGGTCGAGGACGAGGACTTTCTAACTCAGGTTTGTCTTGATATGATATTTCCGGTCCAACTCGGACAATTCTTCTAGAACGACGACAGGGTAAGTTAGCCACAACAGATAAAACAAAAGACTTAAATAAATAAAAAAAGCAATCCTATGGCCAACTATGAAACCAATACATAGTGCACACACCTAGCCAAGTATGAGATATCAAGCAAGCAAACCAATAGGTCTAAGGGTCTTCTGAAGACGAGATGTTAAGCCATCAACAAAGATACAAGAAGCAGTTATGATAACCATCACACAACATCTCCCCAAAGTGCAAGTAAGAGCTAGAGAGCAAATACCCTCCTGGTTTGTTGAAGCGTAGATTCAACGTCTGCCTCAGGTACCACAAGGATTCCCCCTTGCTAGTAAGGTTACCACTTTGCAAGAATGCGCCAGGCGGAACAATCGTCAGTCAAGACTATCGTGTGGGCATGGAATACCAGGTTCAATCCTGGCACCCAAAATTTTGAGAATGTTGGAGTTACTCTAGGAACGTCCACGTCTCGAAACCCCGAGTACACAAAGTAGTTCCACCAAGCAAATGGAGAGGAGATATCTCAACCACTTACTTAGCTTGACTTAATGCTTAACTCGCGTGTGAGGCGAGCTTTCCATGAATTAATTTTGTTACTAATGGATATTCACTCATTAATTGTCCTAGTCTCGTTTGGTGGCCTTGGAGAATTAACTCTCCAAACCTATTCCAAGGCCCTAGAGCCTAAGCTATTGTTGGATTGCTATCAAATAAAAATGTTCTAATTGCTTTTAATTACGTTTGATTTTAAATGGCCTTTGTTTACTCAAAGGGAATGGAATGAAACTTGAAGGTGTTTTGACTCAAGACCAATCCCAAAAGAAAGCTATATGCAAAAATGCAAAATTTTCGTTTGATGAAGAGCTTTTTCATTTTCAATGAAATACATGCACCAATGTGAATAAAATTCCTTAATGAAATGCAAACTTTTTCCTTAAAATGTTTTCGACAATGCAACTTTCAATTCCACTAGTGAACCAAAGACTCTTAATCGAATTATTCTCAAAATGCAATGCAAAACTCTTCAAAATAATTTTTTTTGTGTTTTTTTTTTGAAAGATTATGCCAATCAAAAGAAAAGTTATACCTTTTGCATCACACAAATAAAAAAAGATGAGCAACAATAGATCAAAAAGATTATAAACATTCCGAAATGATGTATTACAAATGAAGTAAAAATTCCAAGAAGACCCGGAAATGAGATGGCAAATCAAGAGAGTTTGCTTAGTTTAACAATGAAAACAAATCTTGAAGGAAAACCCAAAAGATCGTTAAAAGCATATGGACTCTCTTACAAAGATACCACTAGCACTAAAAGCTCGAGGGAATGTGGTTAGTGAATCCAAACTGTACCCACAAAAGCAAGAAGTGCTTTGAATCAATCAAACAAATGGCACACAAAGGAAATTTTTTTCAAATGATTTGAAAATAAGTTGGAGCAATAACTGCTGGAACAAATCTGGGGAAGATCTGTAAGGTTGTAAGAAAAAGAAAAGAAGACATATATGTGCTAGATTTGAAGGATGCCCCCTCAGGAAATAGCCTTTTAGTTCCTGGTCGCATTTTGTCAGTTAAGACAGAGCGACCAGTACTTGTGGTCGCAGGTTTAAACCTACGACCACAAGCACTGGTCGCACTTCACATTGCAGTTTTTTGGGCGGTCGTGTACTAAAATGGAGCAACGCACCACCACAAAATATGGGGTCGCTCTGTCTGCACATGCAAACTATGATTGTACAAATGCAAAAATTAATAGATTGAAGGCTGGAAAATTTCCAATATACTCGGAAAAGACTTATTGGCAGAATGAAAACGAAAAATGGGGCTTAAACATGCAAGGATCTTGAAAAAATAGATTTAAAGAAACTGACGAAGAATCTAGATAAACAGTAATGACTTCCCCAGTGGAGTTGCCAGTCTGTTGTAGGATAATTGTACCTTGCGGGACATATCTCCCTTAGGCTCTTCTTAGACTTAAGACAGAATAGAGATACAAATGATAGACTTTCCTAGATGTGAATCACACATGCATGAATCTATGAGGTAATGGAATAAGAAACTTACTTGTTAATTCGACGGTTGTCCCTGCACGCTCCTTGGTTATTCGCTCTTTTGAAGATGTCCTTCACTTTCACGAACGTGAACTTGCACACATGAAAACACAAACGAATACCTCTCACAAGATCAAATATAACATGTATGAATCAATAACAGATCTGATAATATAACATGAAAGCATGAAAATATTATCTGTCTATAAGAATTATAATAACCGCATACAACCAAATAGAGGGGAAAGTCATATGCATCTTCTATTAATGAAATAAGAGGCTTACAATTTATAGTCAAGATGACTTGATGAATCTCTTCCCAATCTCCTTGCTCAAGCTCTATGATCAATTCGATAGTATAAGTTTACTCTTTCTTTTTCCTCCCGTTTTCCCATGCAAGATGACTTGATGAATCTCTTCCCAATCTCCTTGCTCAAGCTCTATGATCAATTCGATAGTATAAGTTTACTCTTTCTTTTTCCTCCCGTTTTCCCATGAGAGACTCCCAATATAGAGGATGATAGAGGTAGGATGGTGGATAAATCTTAGACACCCAAAATAACAAGCTTCTCGAGGGCATATTACAAGAAATCCGAACTTTGATCGCATCTCTTTGTAACCAATCCTAATTGGGGAGTAACAAACACGGTCACGCCTTGCATTCGTCTAGTTCACGATTGGTCACGACTTGCAAGAGAGCAACTCACGACCATCAACTTTGGGTCACAAGTTGTAAAGAAACTACCAGCGACTGGACAAAAAGATGCTGAAAACTCAAGGGAAAAGTGGCATAACTCAGACGAAGTCCATCAAGTGATCAGGTGGCAAATAACTGTATAACAATGGGTGCCTCCTCCACCAAGTTTTGATATCCATCCTCGTCTTTGCTGATGAAGTGGTCCCTTATGCACTCCCACTTCGTACTTGTTTTTGAATGTACCTTTTAGTCATATTGACCTACTTTTGTGTTCATTTGTTGGACATTAATAAAATTATATTATCTTATTCTATAGGCCAGCTGTCAAGGCCTAGAGCCTTATCTTGCTTGAAGGAGGTTAATACCTTTTTAGGTTCTTCATTATCCACCTTGGCTAACATTTGTTCATTTTGCTCTTGAAGTGTGTATGGAATTTAGATAGTATGTGCATGATATCTTTAATGTTAGGCTCTCTTGGGTCTGCATAGATTTTGGCATTTTGCTAGAGTGAGATATGTCAAGTCTAACTATGGCTTCACTCTCTGTTTGGATAGCTTCTTCACCCCTCATTTTCCAAATTATATTTTGCGCTTTTCTTGCTTGCGCATATTGATGAAAGAATGCGTTCTATTCTCCTTCTTTCAACCATACTAACCTGCTTTCTTGGCGTGGTTGTGCTTCCTCCCATGCTAATCGACTGCCCTTAACGGATATTTCTAAATCCTTTCTCACATTGTTGACCTTTCCTTCACCATTTGGTCATAGTAGGTTTCCATTTTATCTTTAGTTTCTTCCAACCTGGGCTTTCTGTTTGTTTTTCTCGAGCACCCAGTCCCTGGTCAATTTTTTGATGTTCATGCAGTTTTGCTGAAAGCTTTTCATGGAAAATTCCCCTCAACTAGGATCAAAACTCTTCCTTTCTCTCCCTATATTCCCCATATTTCAACCAATAGGCATTAAATTTAAAAGGAGTCGGGGCTTTCCCATCTCTTATTGGATTTGAAACTAGATGAGCATGTGCTTTGAAGCTCTGCCTACCCCTTACCCATGTCCTTGCCTTCCATTTCTCCAAGTGTGTTTAACTCATGTGGCTTCACATCCACCAATTCTTTCTCCTCAAAAAGGTGAGAAAAAAAACTAGCTAGGGAATCATTCCTCCTTGGCTCTCCCCATATTTCTTCTCCACAAAGAGTTAGGTTCAGATCCCTCCACAACCAGTTTATTCCTTTTGACTTCATCATTGTCTAGCCAATTTTGGAGTGCTTTCTTGATAGATTGCCATTCTCGTCAGCTTTTGCCTCCAGTGCTATGCTTTCTTCATGCTTTCTACATAGCCACATAGACTTGGTCCTTGCCAGGACCTCTATTGTAACCCAATCCAGGGGTCAGATCCCGCCATCAATGTTTGCCCATCACCTATCAACCAGACAAGACGATCTCTAATGATATGAGAAGCCTCCAGCTTCGCCTTCCAGCATATGGACCCCCTGTAGCTTTCTTTTTTGGCTTTCTACTGTAAGCTTCTATGCCCACTGGTGCCATATATTTATTCCTCATCACCTCCTGCCATAGACCTTATGTGGCTACTATTCTCCGTACTCCTTTTGCTGCCAGTGCTCTAGAAAAAAGGTTATGGTCTTTTGTTTCCCATCCTCCTGATGATGTTGGCTTTGCTGGATTCTGCCATTTGACCAGGGGCATCCTAATCTCTTCCTTTTTCCCTCACCACAAGTATCTATCTGTCTTCTTCCTGATTTGTTTGATGATACTCTTTGGCAATGTTGCCATAGATATCCAATATATAGAAGTTGCCTCAACAACACTCTTAAGGTGAGTCTATCCACATTGGATAAACACATATTACATGAGCAGTTTATTTTCTTCTCAATTTTCTCATACAACCACATCCAGTCCTTGATCTGAGTAGTTGTTTGCCTTTAAATAAAACCCCAAATACTTAATGATGTCATCAAACTGTTCGAATTGATAGGACATAAGGTTTGTATCCTTCGAATCATGTTCAATGTAATCTGATAACAAGAGTGGATTTATGAAGGTTTATTTACATGCCAGTGGCATGGCAGAAATTATGTAACATTCCATGAATATTTTTTGTCTTTTTTAATGGAAACTTTCACGAAAAGAAAAATATAAGCTATGAATAACAGTTCACTGATTATGGAGTCTCTTGCAATTTTAGTACCTTTAAAATTTCTTTCGATTGTTCAACTCATAATCAGTCTCTCAGCTACCATAAAAAATCCCAGGTGGCAACCCTGTTTTAATCCATTAGAGGATTTAAAGAAGCTTGTGGGTGCCCCATTGAAGGCAACGAAATAAAACAGTGCTAATGGTTCTCTTGTAATACAAAAAATTGGCGTGTTAGCTTCATTGTGATAAGAGGAAACTATTTGAAAAAAAAGGAAGCTCGATTGATTAAAGAACACACCTTATTTTACTAGAGTCTAGATCTTGTTCATGTCCAAAATGGTATGTGACAAGCCAGGAAACCTTTGTTTCAAGGATAGTTGAAGACTTTTTGCTCACTCTGCAGGAAGTTATCTCCTTTCAATATCTCCTACAGTCTTCTATCTTGCCCAAGGTAAACTTGGACTTAAGTTTGTCATCCTTTCCATTTTGTGTTTTGAATGAAGTATTTGCTTCCACTCATACATTCTGGCTTCGATGTGATTTACAATGTCTAAGTTGTGATGTTCTGTTCAGATGACAAGTCCAGGAAGTCGAGAAGACAATCTGGGTAAAACTGTTCTGCTGTTATGTAGTGGTAACTTATATCCTCAAGGTTGGCTTTCCCACTCTGAAAGATTAAGTGGAAAAAAGAAACCAGTTCTAGGCAACTTACCAGAAAACTATATACTGTATATTTAATATATCCTCAGACACAGAGTATATCTTTGGAAGATTTTTTGAATAATTGCTAGGAACCTTGATGTCTGACAAGACTAGATTATTGATAGCCATAGCTGCCTTGAGGATCTGGTTGGTACATCCTCAATTATGTTGTAACTGCTTCCGTGCAACTTCAGACAGACCACTCAGGGGGGCTTTAGAAGTGGGCAACTGCCATTTCTCTTTTGCTTGATGTTGAGAAGGCTGCCTTGAATGAACACAGCCATCATCATTTACATCTCTCCTAGCAAAATTCCTTGGTCCACTAACTGAAACTATCCAATGTTTCCTGTAAAATGATGATCTAAGCTGAGAAAGAGCGGATTGAAGGAAAAAAAATTTCACCCAAAAATTTAAATCCAAAAAGGGTAGACCAGAATAACCACCACAGAAACTAAAATCTACATGGAAAGAAACAATGTAAACAGCCCAAGTAATTATTTAGAGATAAACATAATAATACAACACAAACTTTAACGATACAACACAAACTTCTAATGAAACGAGTTTTTGCTACAGGTGTTGATCAATCATACTAGCAGCTTCATGTTTTCCAGAGAAAGATGCATTGAAAATTTATCTGACATTGTTTTCTTCTGTGAAGCGAGAGGTTTTAATCTCCAAAGCTCCCCAAAAACAGAAGCTGCAAAGAAATGATTTGAGATTTTGTTATTTGAGGGGGTAAAACGAACTTCTTAAAATCATAGAGGGAGGACAAGTTTTTTCGATGCTAGAGGCAAATGTTGATGTGGGCTGTGAGGTCAATAACTTCATACAATAATCAAGTACAGAGAGTCTGATGGACAAAAAGTCGGTAACATCAGAAGAGGGGCATAGAAAGCTGCACGACACCATAGCAGTGCTGAATCCCCTGTTTCAGGACAGAACAAGTTTATTTATATGAAATGTGTTTCTAGAAGTGACTTCCCATTTGTTATCCAATGTTTAATCAAGCCTATATCAGTCTCCTAGGACATCTATTGATTTCAGGATACACTATAACATTACATCTATCAAGAAAATCAGATGACAATGCAAGTCACCCTTTTTCATCTGATTGAGAATACATTTTTAAACGTGCATAAATAGGGTTCCTGTGCACAAGCACACAAATAGTTGTATATGATGTTTTTGGATATAGTCTTATATGATGTTTTTTGCATATCTTTGAAAAACTTGGTAAGGTTTGGTACAAATTGTTATTACTTAGGATATATTCTATAGCTTGTTTTCTTATGTAAATGCAAAAACCTTGAGACTCTACTACCATTGTGGAAGAGACATAAAAAGTGGCGAGAATTATTCTATTGTAGTATCTATCATTTTATTTGAGACCTTTTAAATGATGGTTTTGATTCCATTTATTTTTGCATTTCAAGGGTGTTACATGTAGAGCAGATTTCAGTGCGACTGCATTGGGGCAGAGTGCGACTGCGTTGGGGCATGTGATGAAGAGCATTTCTGAGTGCAGCGCTCAATCAGATAAGTCGGAGAGAAAATGAAAAATAAAAGTTTGAGAAAGAATCAGCAAGGACAAGAATTAGACAGATAATTTTATTAATGTCCAACTAATGACCACAAAAGTAGGTCAAAGGGACTGATGGGTACAATGAT
>CBVK0100131940.1:0-21932 GCA_900067695.1 Picea abies | reverse complement strand
AGAATAAAGTGTTGGATATCATGAAAGGAAAGATCGTGGAACCAGAGTTTCAAGAAGGAAAAGAGAAGGAACCACAGAACGTTGCAGTTATGGAGAAGTTCAAAGACAATAACATCAGTTCCATGAGTATCATAGTGGATTCTATAAAATACCACTTGATACCCTATATATTCCATCTTGACTCATCTAAGAAGATGTGTGATGCCCTAACAAACCTCTTCTCATTCAGAAACATTGGACAAGTAATGAGTCTGAAGAATGAGCTCTGTGATATGAAGATGAATGATGATGACATCATAATATCATACTTTGTGAGGATATATCAATTAAGAGATCAACTACAAGCTATTGAAGAGATCACCTCAGAGAAGGAATTAGTAAATATAGTACTCAATGGTCTTCCCAAGACATGGGATGCATTTTCCACAAGTATGAACACAAGGAAAGAGTATCCTACATTTGAATAACTTTGAACTTGTTGTGCACAAGAAGAATCAATGATTGGTGCAAAAGAGAAACCTCCAAATAAATATTATGATCAAGCCTTCACAGCAAGATTCAAGAATTTTAGGAACAAAAGGAATTTTGGGAAAAAGTCAAATCAAAAGAAGGATATGTCAGAAATACAATGCTTCAACTGTCGAAAATATGGTCACTACAAGAATCATTGTCCTGAGCTAAAGAAAAGGGAGGCACATGAAGCATCAGTTGCCGAAGAAAGGAAACCCTCAAGGAAGACCAAGCAGGATAAAACAGACTTTTTTTTTAAAGACAAGGGAACAATATTCTTCATAGTTCTTGTACATACCTTGTTTTCATAGTCTCTGTACATATCTTGTATATCTATTTCTTAGAAGATAATATGTTCCAAGAGAAACTATACCTATGGAAAAACAACAAGATAAGGATTGTTGTCATTATGACTACAAGACAGACAATACAA
The DNA here is from genome assembly GCA_900067695.1 of Picea abies. NCBI lineage: Eukaryota > Viridiplantae > Streptophyta > Pinopsida > Pinales > Pinaceae > Picea > Picea abies. The sequence goes on along the minus strand of CBVK0100131940.1, from coordinate 20,989 downwards.
ATGAAAGGATGAAGTACATCAAACAATTCATGTGGAAGTTATTACATAAGTAACAGTTGCAAGATCAGCCGAAATCAGAATCAATCTTGAAGAAACCTAGAAGAAGTAAAGACAGAAAGAAGTCAACAATCAAGAGGAAATTGGAGAAAGACATATGACATTTGCAGAAGGTAATAAGGATGCAAACGGAAGCATGGATTATGTTAGATGGAGGGAGTTGATTATATACTTCCAAAATAAAAACATGCACTCATACATGAAGCAAGGATTAGGGGGGAGCTAATCCTATGATCCATTGAAGATGATGAAGTATATATCCATGGTAGCAGCCATGAAAAGAAGTACATGTTCAATTTGACTTTAGAAGAAGTCTTCTTCAAAAATAAATCTTAAAGTATCCCTGGTTGTCCATCCACATCCATGATCCTATGATGAAAGGAATAAGTTGGAATCTTCAGGTCATGGAATCTATAGAAAAATCCATGGACCTAATAACTAAAGAGAAGCATGAGGAAGAACATGAAGATTCCAAGAGAGAAAGAAAATTCAGAATGACCAGTCATTGTATCTAGGATCACAAGACTACTAGCTTGATATGAATTCACTAAAAGCAATCAAGTAGAGGAAATGAAAGCTGAGATGAAGAAAAGTGTATGGAAGACTCATGAATGCAAGCATTGTGAATATCCATAACTAGAGGCTCTGCCAGATAGAGGGAGAAGACTATGATGATTGTGTGTTCCGGTAAACTAGATATACCTCTACATGAGCCATTATATCGTTCGCAATATCCATGGGTTGGAATTGACATCATATGAATGCAAAATTTGTTCCCCAGAATAATAGAACAAAGAGTGTATGTAGAGAAACCTCAAGGCTTTGAGGTATACCAGAAATAGACCCTTGTATGCAGATGAAAAAAGATTTTGTATGGACTCAAACAACTTGGTGAAACACCTCTCATTCATAGCAGAAGCGTGGTGAAAAATATTCTATGATAAAAGTCAGAATGGTTACTCAGAAGTCCAGGATGATGGATTGCTAATCCATGACAAACTCTCATGATGAAAGAAGAAGTGCCACATGGATGTGTTCTAGTTTGAGCCTTGCCATGATGTTATGAGCTAGCAAAAAACAAAGAAGATGAATTCAACTATGATATACCATAATGATCAGAGCTATATGAAGCCTTCATAGAAAACCAATGTTCCAGAAATTGAGATCAAGCATTACATTCTCCAAGAAAGTGGTTCTCCAATATATATCTCCACAAATGAGAAGATAAGAAGACATTTTGGTAAAGCCACTATCCAAGATGAAAGAGTTTATGTACTCAAGCTAGAGCTCATGGAGACGACTTCCTTATTGAAAAAGGAAGAGATGACTCACAGGTTGGGAGGGAGCACTGATGTGTTATTGACTTATGGACAATCATTTTTCAGTTTGAAAAATGGTCCAAGATGAGCAGTTCCTTGCTAGTTCAAAAAGTGGTTTGAGATTTATGACGGACCAGCATTTTCCAGTTCGGAAAATGATCCAGATCAAACGGTCATTTTCATAATGAAAATGGTTCGATGGATTGTTGATGTACCATAGACAGTGATTTCCCATTGTGGTTAACATGGGGAATGGTCTAGGACAATCTCTCTTATTGACGGTCACTCTTAGTAGTGGTCAAGAAGATTGTTCCACCTCACCGGACAGTCATTCTTTCGAAGCTCACAGTTGTGAGTAGTTTCAAAGAATGGTCTATTTTGGAGGTTGGTGCAGGATAGTCATTTCCTTAGGAAATGGTCCGGACAGTCATTCCCTAGGGAAAATTCATTCTCTCCAGGTTGCACTATGTTTAGTGCCAGAGGAATGGCTCAAATAGGTGAATGGTCCAGGTTCAACAATTAGGGACAGGCATTCCCTAGGGAAGACTCATTCTCTCCAGGTTGCACTTTGTTTAGTGCCGAAGGAATGGCCCAAAATAGGGAATGGCCCAAGCTCAGAAATCAGGACAGTTATTCTTCCTTGCTTGAGAAGAATAGTCTAGATATTTCATCATTGATGTTTTACCTTCTGAGGGAAGATTCTCTTCCATATCTCACATATGTGAATGGAACAATGGCCCAGATGATTCATTTTATATCATAACAATGTTTTATGTGCAAGTTGATACCAGATGATATGATTGTTATGGAGACTGTGTGTCTCTGGACAGTAGATATATACTACAGTGGTGGATGTGTTCCACTCATTATGACTATATGTTATTGATCAAGTAATTGTGTGCTACTTGGTGTGGCAGTGTACCACTGGATTGTAGTTGTGTACTACTATGGATAGACACAGTTGTGTTCTATTGAATGACATTATTTTTATTGCCTTGAAGACTATCAGTAGTGTTGGAAATGATTATTAGCTAGACGGATGGTCAATGGACAGAGATTTCCCAAATGGAAAATGGTTCAGGACATTTATTCTTCTAGGAAATATGTCTGAATTAGAAGAATGGCTCTTGTGTCACTTTGTGGAGTGAGTGACTTATCCAACATCATATCTGATTACTCAGATGGAGTATGGTTTCGAGAGATGATGCTGCTAATGACACTGATAGTGATGATGGTGATCATGATCTAGTCATGAGATAGTCTATACGACTATGTTTATGCTACCAAATGAATGGTATGTTTGTGCTCAAAGACCATTACCTTCAATACCTCCCTAGCTTCAATACCTCCCTAGCTAGGAGGGAGTGTTGATATTATGGTAGCTGCGGGAGGTATTTACCTCCATGTGTAAACCTGACGAGAATAAAATATTTTGGGAAGCAAGAAGAAACCCTAATTAGTTGGATAATAACTTTAGAAGACAAGTCAGCTTAAGAGAATGACTTGTATTAGGTTATTAGCCTCCAAGAGAAGAAGTCAGCTAAAGGAAATATTATACACTAAAGAATTAGTACCCAGAATGAGAAGTTGGCTCAGACAATTTGTTAGTTTTAGTATAAATACAGGAGGCCAGTCTTCATTATGGCAGGCATTCTCATAACTACAGAAGCAACACTTGTGCGCACTGCAGTGGCCAGTTTTTGTGCAATTTTGGAGGAGAGTTGTCGTTGCAGCTGCTGCAGCTAGCAGATTTCGTTTTGGCTTAGACTATCTCTTGGTTATGATTTGGACTATCTAATCAGCTCTTGTCTGGTGCACTATCCTTGGAGAAAGGTGCGCTACCCTTTGTTTGGATATCTAGCCTAGGGTTTTCTTCTAGAATGATTCTCTGTCAAGATTAAGGTGCTCGGGGGTGGCTTTGACCTATGGTTGGGTGACAATAGTGATATTTTCTATGGTTAAACGAGCACATCCATCATATTCAAACATATGTGACATTCCATATATCACCGGAAATGGCATGACATGTATTATCCATATAGAATAGTATTGCCTACATATACATTATTCTTCATTACATTATTACTCAACCAAACTTGGGTTCCTTACCCATACCTCTAGAGCTATCGGAATGTGCTACCAGACATACTCAAAGGTTGACATCAATATATAAAGGTTGAAATCAATCTACAACATCACTCTCAAAGGGTTGACATCAATGAAAACCAACTATCCAATTGTCCATCAATCTAGGCCAACTTTCTGACAGATTGTAGTTTTCATATAGTCACACCTAACATATAGTATATATTGATGTATATTTAACTTAACACTTACTCTCTTGTTATATCTTTTTACTTAAAAAAAAATTGAGTCATGGTGGGTTCATTCACGACGGGTGTATTTTCTTTCTCAAAGAACTTTGTGTTATACAAAATGTACCTCTCTTCTCCACCACATACAAATTGCACCAAGACTTAACCATTTTCTTGATATTCTTTATGCCAGGTTCACGAGTTTCCGGTTAAAGGAGTAGATCTACAATGAGACGGAATTTTAGCAAACTCTAGGATGGGGAGCTCTGCGGTTATGGAGCGAACTTCCCACATGTGGCTATGGTTTCTTTTGTCCCTCTCATTTGCATGTGGTTAAAATCTGCTCCTTCCTATTCCTGGTCTGACCCTTCCCCACTCCCCTTCCCGGTGGACTACCCCTTCCCTCCCGACCATGGAAGACCTCTCGATCACCGCGCATCTCACTGATGGCATGGAGACAGTTATGACAGACATCGTGGCAGCATATTTCTTGGAATATGGAGGACCTCCCGTACAGCTAGTGAACTCTGGTGACTTCCTTTCCACTCCTCCCTGGGCCAAACTCTTTTCACCCCCGCTACCCACTCTTCTAGATGGATTGATGTTCGGAGATTTTCCATAACCGTGGGTGACCAAGCCCATAAGAAATATTGCCTGTGCTCTCCCCCTGCTAAGTCCGCCTCAAGCTAATGACCTAGAGTAGGTAAACTCCATAACATGAGGTCTCACTTCTCCGAAACTCACCGACCTGGGCCACCCCTCCAACAAAGGTACCGACCCACCAATCTCTTCTTATTCATGACCATCTGTGGTCCCTTTCTCCTATTGCAAGGGTTTTATCTCTGCCTGGCTAGAACTAGATGAGTATAGTGGCTTTGAACAGTCTTTCTCCACCAGAGAATACACAAAGAAGCACTTAAATACTTTGAAATGAGTTGTTAGAGACAGAGAAACAAGGCCTAGGTTGAAAAGGAAAATCTTAAAGAACAAAGGGAAAATTGGAACCCTAGCTCTCAGTGAAGACATGGAGTTCAGCCAGGTCACACTTATGGCAAGCCAAAAAATTGTTGGGAGAGTGAATGGCAGGGTCTTCGCAGTAAAAACCATCCGAGATTGGATGCATGATGCTTGGCAGGCCGAGCTCGGATACTCACCCGAACTAGTGGAATTAAACAAGAATTGGTATGCCTTCACTTTCCATAACAGTGAACACTCCAAATGGGTACTAAGTAAATCTTGGAGTGTCAACAACTCTCTGATGCTTCTCAAACCATGGAATCCACTTTTTGATGCAAGTACAGAATGCCTTGAAAAAATCTCAGTTTGGGTAAGACTACCAGCACTTCCTTTCCATCTATGGTCTTTTGAGTACTTCAAAAACTTGGGAATTTCTTAGGAGATTTCTTGGATGCAGATATGACATATGAAGAAACAAAACAAAGGAAGGTTGCAAGAATTCTGGTTAATTTGAATGTTAAGGAAGGTCTGGGGGAAGAGATGGATCTCACCTGGGGAGATTACACATATGCCCAAAAATTAGACTATGAGAACATTCCTTTCATATGCCGAAGATGTCATCAATATGAACATCTGATTAAAAATTGCAAGCTCCCTCTAAGAACCAGAGGAATGGTATATGGGAGTAATAAAGATTCACAGAAGAATGTTGGCTCTTTGTTTCCTGATCCCTACTTACAAAAGGAGCAGGGTTGTCAAACGGAATGCCTCACCAAAGTTTTGGCTGAAGATTTGGTCCAACCCTTTACAGAGATGGCTACCATGTGCCTGATCCAGTAAGTTCCAATTCAGACAGAAGACTCTTCCTTCCTGGTCACGAGTACCTCATCTAACCCTACCCCCTCTATTACTGTTTTAATAAATAATTTGTCTATTAAAAGTCCTGAGTGGTTTCTCTCACCTTCCCTTCCCCCGTTCCCTCCCTTGTTTTCAATTCAACCCCCCTTTCCACCTCCTTCCTTGACCCCTCGTTGCCCATCTCTTTCCCCGGCCTCCTCTTCCTCCCTCCTCCCCCCGGTACAACCATATTCTTCTCCTACCTTTAACTCGGATGAGTCCACTACCTCTTCAACAGACACCTCCACAAGAATATACTTCTTAAAATCACAGAACAAAGAACACACATGAGGTTTGGCATTGGACCCGACTCCAGCAGAAAAAACTAGCAGAGGCAGGAAATCGTTATTCTCAAAAGCACATAAGAGAGCCAGAATTGACTTATTAGCAGGGAAACAGGTCTCTATTGAAATGGCACTTAGAGCAAGGTGAACCCTAGGAAAGGGGCCTTGATGAAGTGTTGTTCCTTCAATTGTAGGGCTTTGGTTGGTCCCCTCAAAAAACTAGCCCTAAAAAGGATGATTCTCACAGAACATCCGGATGTACTTCTCCTTCAAGAAACCTTGGGGGAAGGGGTGGAAGTTGAAAATAGACTCTCTTTGATTTTACCAGACTAGAGCTTCATTACCTTGGACTCTATTGGGAGATATGGAGGACTAGCTATCAGATGGAATTGTCGCACTATAAAAGTCCTTAACCATTGGGGTTTTGAATCTGGACTTGGGATCACAGTCTTCTCAAAAGAACTTGAAGACCCCCTCAATATTGTAAATATCTATGGACCCTGTCACAATAGAGGCCCTTACTGGGACATTGTATTCAACAAGTCCTTCCTAAAAGAAAAACACTTAATCCTGGGAGGAGACTTAAATTTCTCTTTAGACATTAAAGAAGTTTGGGGATCCCATGCGAGATCAGACCCCCTCTCAACCTACTTTACACAAAAACTGGATGAACACAATCTTATGGATATTGAGCCGGTTAAATTCAAACCAACTTGGAGAAATAACAGAGTGGGAGAAGACAACATTGCAAAAAGATTGGATTGTTTTTTGATAAAGGATACACTTCTTGAAAAATCCTTTCAACTGAAACAATGGATAGGACACAGGGGAATCTCGGGTCATTACCCAATTTTCCTTGAACTAAGAACTGGATTGGATAAGCCACCCAATCCTTTCAAATTCAATAGAACCTGGCTCAGTGATAAAACTTTTTTAAAGTTGGTTAAGGAAAATTGGCAATACTATAACCTAGGAAGCAATGAGACGGCAGGTCTACACTTTGTAAAAAACCTACACATTATCAAAGAGAAGACGAAGACCTGGGCACATCAGAAACTCCTAAAAGAGGATTTGGAACTGAAGAAACTAGAATCAAAATTAAACCTTATTTCGGAAGATCAGGGTGGAGGATTTGATATAACAAATGCCAAACTAAGTCTGCTAAAATTGGAAGAAAGGAGAAATAGACTACTAAAGGAAAAAGAAGGTACATGGAGATTAAAAATCAAAGCCACCTGGCTGAAGAGTGGAGATGAGAACACAAAATTCTTCCAAACATATGCAAAAGGAAAAAGGTGCATAAACTCAATCTGGCAGTTAAAGGATCAATACGGAAAAAAGGAACATACCTTTGAAGGAATGGCGAAAATTGGAAAAAAGCTTTTCCAGGATCTCTACAAAGCAAAAAACAAGGCCACTATTGAAGAAGTGATTTGAATGGTACGGTACTTTTCGAGCTTTACTAGTGAGGAAGATAATAGAATGCTTATGGAAAAGGTAACACTAGAAGAACTTAAGGTTGTATTGAATAGTTTTCAAAAGGACAAAAGCCCGGGACGAGATGGATGGACAATTGAGTTCTTCCTGGGCTTCTTTGATTCTATTAGACAAGATATACTAAGCCTAGTTGAAGAGACAAGGCTTACTGGACAAATGCCTTTAAGTTTAAACTCAACTTTTATTGCCCTTATTCCAAAGAAGGACAACCCGGACACCCTGGATGACTTCAGACCTATCTCCTTGTGCAATTGCATCTACAAGATCATCTCCAAAGTCATAGACAGAAGACTTAAGATTGTAATTTGTAACAAAATCTCCTTGGAACAATTTGGATTCCTAAAGGGTAGGTAGATACACGAAGCAATTGGAGTGGCACAGGAAGCCCTACAAAACATAAAGACCAGGAAGCTAAAGAGTGTGATTCTTAAAATCAATCTTTCCAAAGCCTATGATAGGGTAAGTTGGCTTTATTTACGATTGATTTTAACACATTTAGGCTTTATAGTTCCATTTATAAGATGGATCATGTGCTTTATTACAACTGTAACTTTCTCAGTCCTCATAAATGGGTCAGCCACAGACTTTTTTAGATCTGAAAGAGGCTTAAGACAAGGTTGTCCACTTTCCCCTCTTTTGTTTCTTCTTGTTACTAAAGGATTAAGCAGGGCTTTAGCAGCAGAAAAATGATTTGGGTCTTTTCCAGGCATCAATATTTCCAATACGCTTCATGTAACCCACCTTCTCTTTGTAGACGACATCCTTGTCTTCTCTGCAGGAACTAGAGGGGAAGTTGACATTCTAAATAACACTCTGAAACTCATCTCCAAAGCTACAGGAATGATAATAAATGAAGGAAATTCTACTCTCACCACCTTTTGTCTCTCAAAAATGGAAAAAAGTTGATACAAACTTCACTTCCCTTTTGAAGAGAAAATAATTGATGAAAGACTCAAGTACTTGGGATTCACTTTGAAACCAAGTGATTACAGAAAGGAGGATTGGTCTTGGATACTGAAGAAATTAGAAAAAAGGTTATGTTCATGGAGCCACAAATGGCTTTCCAGAGCTGACAGGTTGGTACTAGTAAAATCAGTTTTGGAAGCCATCCCAGTCTTTTGGATGTCTCTGTCTTGGATCCCAAAAGGAACTTTGCAAGCAGCTAGAAAACTCTCTTTCAGATTTCTGTGAAGTGGAAATAAAGATACAAATGTGACTCCATGGGTAAGATGGAAAAGGATTGTAGTCCCAAAATCTTTAGGCGGTTGGGGCCTAAAAAATATACATGTTTTCTCCAAAGCCTTAGCTGCTAAAGGGGGTTGGCGCCTTATTTCTACAAATAGTCTCTGGAAAAAGGTTGTCATCAAAAAATACATTGAACCAGACACCCTAGAGTCTTGGATCAGAAGAACTCATAAAACTCTCAGAGGTGCCTCAATGATTTGGAAGGTAGTGATAAAATCTTTCCCTGTAATAGAAGGTGGTCTTGCTTGGAAGGTAGGAAACGGACTCCGAGTAAGGCTAGGGACTGATCCTTGGACAGGAAGCGAAGGAAAACACCTACTCTCAGATCATCTACAAGCCACTTTAAATAAAAAAAGGATTGAACTCCTTAAACTCACTTGTTGACCAGCCCTCCACTACCCTTTGGGATCAAGGGTGGAAAACTACCTCTACTCTTAATTTAAACACTGATGATTCAGCAGAATTGGAGAATTATCGAAATTCCCTTTTTCATTCACAAATCAGGATAAGAGAACAAGAAGATGAACTGGTTTGGGACAAAAATGAGTCTAGTATCTACACTCCAAAGGAAGGTTATTCACAGCTAATGAAAGAACTCTCAGAAGTTGAACCAGTCTGGTGGTGGAAAAAGATTTGGAAGATCAATGGTCCTGCTAAGGAAAAACTCTTCTAGTGGTGTGTTCTTTCAAATAAATCCCCAACCTGGGATATTTTATGAAAGAAAAAAAATTGTCAGACCAAGCAAATTCCCACTATGCAAGATAGAGTGAGAAATGGCACAACATCTCTTTCTTGAATGCACTTATCTAAAATTGGTCTGGGCAGGAGTTTCATGCACTCTGAAATTCCCTTTTCAGTGGGAAGGCCACACCTTGGAACAAGCCTGGAAGAACTGGTGGGAAAAATCCTCTTACAAAACTTATAGATTACTCCCTTTACTGATCACTTGGGGAGTATGGCTAGCAAGAAATGAAGCCATCTTCAAAGAGGCGACTATTTCTCAGAAGAAAACCTCACTAAATTGTCTGTCAATTTTCTCTTCCTTTCCCTCAAAAGAAAGAACAAAGAACAGAGTAATAAAAGAAGTATACATAGAAAAATCCACACCTTGGGGATTTTTTTACGGAGCTTCCCAACACTACACATGTGGAGGAGGACACTTACTATACTTCTCAGACACACACTACTTCACTTTATCTTCTGGATTGGGAAATGGAACTAACAATTATATGGAATTAATGAGCCTCAAACTTCTCATGGTTTTTTCCCTTGAAAAAGACTGCAAAAAGTTATCAATTTTTGGACTCAAAAAATGCAATAAACTGGATAAATGGAACTCAAAGATGCAATAATATTAGACTTGCCAATATTGTGGAAGACATAAAATCACTGTAGAAAAATTTTGACTTCTTTTCCTGTCAACATTTCTACAAGGAAAGGAGATGGGCCACTAGAAGATCACCGAGTCCATAAATGAACAAACACGGGAACAACAGAGAACTTTTTTGTAAATGAATGTAATTCTACAAGATTTTGGATACAAAATCTATGAAGGATACTATGCAAACTGAGGACTATACTCAGTACACTGTAGCATTACATATTTTTTGGGAATGACTATGTAAAATCCCATGGGATGAAGAAGAAAGAACCACCTGATATGAAGAATGTAGACATACTATATCACAAGAATAAACCAGAATGTGTATCTACAAAATGTAATTTTGATTATCATAATGAAAATTACGCTTTTTTCTGAGGAAAAAAAAAGGTTCACGGGTTTCGAGACTCGCGGGTTCACTTGTTATTATTTTTAAGGCCTCTACCACCAAAATACACCAAAACTTATGTGACCCTCATAATGACCCTTAAATAGAATCTTCTACATATCCTGTACACCGCGGGTTCATGGGTTCCCAAACTCGTGAACTCGTCCTCACATTTCCCCCATGCCCGCCACCCCGCTATTGTATATCCATTACCTTTGTCACATTTCTTGAGATCTATTTAATGATATTCCTATGGAAAGTAACTGATAACTGAATTCCAAAAAGGTCGTTATTTATTGCCTAATTCTTGAGGTAATATCATTTAATTATATTAATTTCTCCGTCGAAAAGGACTTAAGTCATAATACCGAAGAAGATTATATTTCAACACTCAAATAAATTATATGCAAATTACACCAGCTGCACTAAAATGGCCATGAGAAAGCAACAATTTTGTTGAGACACACTGAACTTGTTCGCACGAGAAGACTACAATTTTCATTGGTCAAGGTCTTATTGTTATTTCACAACATTGCCTCTACCAAAAAGAAACAAAAATAACACTTGGACATTAGGTATTGCTTTAGCTAGATGTGTTCTCGAAGTTTTCAATTGCAAAGACATAGTCTTATGGAGCGTCGACAAGTTTATTCAAAATCGAAGGGTAATTCTATTACACAACAAATCCCATATCCCTTTAGCACCTTCAACTTTCGAGAAAATGTTAAAATTACCAGAGCTAACTATTACATTCAAATAAGAAGAAGCTAGAAGTTTCCTTAAGGATAAAAAAACATATTAGAGCTTCCGCAAGAATACTTATAACATCCTTCAGCAATGCCAAAGGATATATCCAGAATTCAGGTTGGTTCATTGAAAAATCCCTTCCAAGAAGTTGCATCGCTTTTTACTATAATTACAGGAAAAGAGTCTACGAAAACCATTCCATGGTTGGCTCTTTATAGATCTTATATTTTACAATCCATGAACAAGCAATTTTTTATTGGGTAAAAATTATCTCTAATGAAATTTATTCGAAACTATCAAATTTTAAAGACACTAAGAATTTCTACATGGCCTCCTACTTGATATTTTCTATTAATTACTATCATATCTTCAAGGGATTGAATATAGGGAAAAGGGTAAATTGTAATGTTGACCCCGTCACAATGTGGTATCAAGCTCTATGGAGGCAAAAGGTTGCTCACTACTTTTATGAAGTATATAATGAATTCATATTTGTCTTTAAGAAGTTGGTATTTGGAGAAAATACATCCAGATTGTCACGGGAAGCATTAACTTTTTTGAATAAGAAGGGGATTGTAGAAGAAATGGAAAAATACAATATTATAAGGATTTATTGCTCTCATTAAAAACCCCTTTATCTTCCTTACTATGTTCCAGATAGATTATTTGTTGTTGAAGTGGAAAGACAATACAAGTCTTGGTTGCATTTATTCTATGAGAAAAAGAAGAAGCAATGTATCCTACTACTTTGGAAGGTTGACGGATTGTTTCTAATAGGAACTGCTAAAATTGATGAATATGCTACACAATTTAATCAATATAACATGAAATTTTCAAAAGAGATTAAGGGTTTTGACCCTAATCATATTTTTCATGATCAAATGGTATCAGGTGGATTCAATAATACACTTATTAATATTTTTTTATATTTGGATAAGAAGAAGGAGACAACCATGATTCTCCAACTGAATGTATTGAAAGGAAAGTAGGTGATATTGAAACCATCATAAGTATCACAAACCAATATCAGCAGAAAGGAAAAACCTCTAATGAAAAGAATGATCAATCTCCTATTATTTCCCAAAAGAGCACCCTATCTAAAAAAAACACTCAGTCTACAACATTTCAAGAGAAAACACATTCAATGAATAATTCAGATGATGGAGGTGATAAAAAACCTTCTCAGGGAAAATTGGAAAAATATCATAAATTGCAAGTAAAAAGAAAGAGGACTAATTCCCATCAATAAATTGAAGAGCACATACCTGAGAGCAAAATCCATCTCAAAGACATGGATTTAGAAGTTGATATAAATAATATCTAATTCCCTGATGATGAAGAATGAGTACAAGAAAATATATAGCCTATGGCCCAACTCACTATTCAAGACGAATATTTTTCAGAAGAAGAGTCATTTTTCCATACATAATGCTTTATTTGATAAAGACTCAAGAAAATTGATTTTTGAAGGAACCCTTTGTTAAAATATTGTAAATTCAAAGAATATTCTAATTATATTTGAGCTATTATCTTATATATCAAATCCCCTTTTGTGGATTGATCATGTTGGGTCTTGTATAAGACCAAATCCCATTTTATGTGTTGGTCAAACCATATTTATATGGTGGTATTTGTAAAGTCGGCCCCTAGGGTTTATAAATTGGTTCTAAAAACTCTTGGAATAAGTCGACCCTATAAGTGTAGAAACATAACCATAACACCTCCTCACTAGTATTTATAAGTGAGGATGGTGCCTCATTTGTTCACTCACTTACTCACACTTCTAGTGTGCATATTTTGAAGGAAGTTGTAGTTGCAGGAGGAAGGAGAAGAGAGGCGCATGATCAGTCCTAGTTTATTCTTGGTGGTTTGGTCTTAGTCTTGGAATTGTATTGGCAATCTATTATTGAGGAAGTTTTTACTGGGTTTTCTCCCCCATGAGATTTTCCTAGGATAAAATGTTGTGTACCTTGTGATTGTGTTTCTTTCAGTGATCTACCTTATGTTATTGTTTTGGAAATGCATTGAATGCTCTAGTAAATTGAAAATAACCTAATAACAACATTAAAACTTAACACCCTTTCAAAAAATAAAAAGGGCAACACTTGTTATACATTTAACCTTAATAACATGCTTCCATCTAGAATCGCTACGATTCATAAGGTCATAGGAGATGCTATGGATGTTTCAATAGATTATATGGAAGCTGAGAATGCTAGAATTAAAGAAAGGATACAAGAATTAGAGTTTACTTTAATGCCTCTAATATTAGCCACCCTTGTTGCAATAGTTCAACTTGACAGGAATTGTGAGAAAAATCCAGAGTCAAGTATAGTATTAAAAGGGACTTCAAGCTTATTTGTTGCAACTAGACATTATGTTGAACAAAATATTCATAAAAGAATGTCTCTTATATTAAATACATGGGATCTAGCAAGTATCTTTGTTTCTCTTGGTTCCAATATTCAAAATACTAGAAAATATTTGAAAGATGACATTGAAATGATGAAGGATTTTTCAAGGATGGACTTGTTACATTCATTATGAAGGTCTCAACAATGACTGAATATGAAAGAAAAAAAGAAGACTTGCCTTCTCAAGATCAAATAAAGCAATGAAAGGCATGTTGGATTCAAAAAATTAATGTATTAAGGGAGTTATCAAATGAACTCAATGATGTAACATCCAAAAAGATTGAAACTTATTCTAAATTAATTGGATTAGATCTTGCAGGAAACACCATTGAAGTAGAATATCCAAAGCTAATCTCAAAATTGATTCTTGAAACAAGACAACAATTTGAAGAAGGCGTGGAAAAATTAAGGAAATTGTCAGCAAAGAAGTTCAATAGTATGATTGAATATAATGAAGATGATATTGATAATTGGCTTGTTGAATATGCCAATAGATATGAGGATATTGAAACTAGATTGAAAAATATTTCAATTGACTATAGAGAATATGAAAATGAATTGTTCAAAATCAAAGTCAAACAAGAGGTGATTGTTGCTCCTTTGCGACAATATATTTAAGAATGGTTAAAAAGGGATTTGATCAAGATTATTGAGGGTTCAACGAAAGCAGTTGATACTGGTAATATAACCACGACAAATAAAGATATAAAAGGTGCATCGATAAGCAAATCAAGATAGGAGAGATTCATCACAATCCATCCTTGCTCTTGCTTTGATTTAACGACTCCATTCTCTTCTCTTCTTTTATTTTATGGTACATGAGAGCCCCAATCCCAATCCTTTTGGACAAACTCTTTAATTTTTCATCATACTGTAAAGACTTTATCATTTTTGAAAAAATCTCAAAGAACCAATTTGGGGTTAATTTTGATTGTAACTTTGAACTCTAAGTATTTCAGGATAAAATATTTGAAATTGACTCATCAAAATCTTATTTTGATTTCAATGAAAAACTCTTTTAAGGTTCTTTGATATATGGACCATTTGTTTTCTTCCTATAAATGTGATCAAAAATATTTTATGAATGTGATGAATGTGAGATATGTTTTCCATTTCCTATAATATATAATTTGTATATATAATTCTACCAATTTTACATTTTATAAGTGAAGTTTCGTGGTCCTTTTCTCAAGGAACTGTTGGTGTATATTTAAAAAAAAAAATTATCTTAATTGAGCGATAAAGATTTTGGAGTTTGCTATATAAAACTCTCTCATTTTTATATATCGTTCGAAATAATTCAAAGAAAATATTTTAGAAAAAACTTAAAGAGGAGTATTGCCTCTATAAAAACGTAGGGGGATTTATATCCTCGTGAGATTGATGTTTTGGTCTAAACATACTCAAACATCACATTTTTGGCGACCATATTGGGGAGCCATTTATTTTCAATATATCTGAGGTCTTGCTTCATATCTGATTAAGGAACCATAGTCCATGGTTCAAAATTTCAAAAGAAGATTCAAGAAAATTGTTGCTTGTTCTATATGCATGGGATATATAAAAAGATTATTCATAAATGTTTGAATGACCTCAAAAATATCCAAGAAGAAAAAAATATTCAAGAGGATGAAATCCATGGTGATTCCATTGAAAGAACTTGTAAAAGTCTAGGCAATTCCATCGAAAGGATTCAAGAATTTCAAGAAGAATTATATTATGACTCCTCTGAGGAGTTTCTTTCATACACTACAAGGAAAAGACCCTCTAGCAGAGGTTTTTGCAGAAGACCCTATAAAAAAAATCCCAAAAATACATTTATACTGGAGGCTAGAGGTCGGAGGTTTTAGTGGAATTTTTTTCACAGTGCTTTTATAAACACAGAGCGCACTTGTGCATTTAGAACAATGGTGCACTAGTGTCTCTTCACTGGAAGGGTCGACTTCTCAAACTGGGTGGTTATAACCACCTTTATTATATTCTGGGGCCTCTTAAATATATTTTGGGGCCAAATTCTTCTTTTTCCTATTACAATTACATTATGACCAATCCGCAAAAGGGGATTTGATCATTTTACAATAGCCGACATGATCAATCCACAATGGGGATTGATCCAATGAATAATATATCAAATAATAATAAGAATACACTTTGCAGTTACATTATTTCAACACTCCCCCTTAACAAGAAGGGTATTCTTCAATAGCATCAGGCGAGAGAGAGAGGACAACATCATCAACAACATCAAGTGGGTGAGAGGACAGCATCATCAATATCATCTTGGAACACTAACTGGCATATCTATAAATCATCAGAAGTCTTCTTCATCGGCAACATCGTCATTCTCAAAGGAATGCAATCATCATCTGCATCAATATGTATTAGTATAAAACTAATACATCATCATCATCACAGCATGCGGCTAGCTCATCATAATACAGGATTGTCTTTATGTCACAGTTGTCAAGCTGGAAGCACAGTGCTTGTCTTGCTTTACGTCATAGTAGTCAAGCTAGAAGAAAGAAACTCATCCTGCTTTACATCACAGCAATCAAGCTGGAAGTAGGATACTAGACTGGCTTTACATCATAGCTATCAAGCTGGAAGCATAGTTCTAGTCTCATCTCATAGTCTTGCTTTACGTCACAGCAGTCAATATGGAAGCAAGAAACTCGTCCTGCTTTACATCACAGCAATCAAGCTAGAAGCAGAATACTAGATTGGCTTTACGTCAAAACTGTCAAGACGGAAGCTCAGTGCTAGTCTCATCTCATCGTCTTGCTTTACGTCACAACCATCAGGTTGGAATCAAGATACTACACTGGCTTTACGTCACATCACTGAAGCTGGAAGTAAGATACTAGATTGGCTTTACGTCATAGATGTCAAGCCGGAAGCACAGTACTAGTCTCATCACATCTTCTTGCTTTACGTCACAGCACTGAAGCTGGAAGTAAGATATGTCTCAACACAACAACTACTCCCCCTTTCGAGGAAGGTCCTTTCGGACTATACCAAGCTTATCTCAAAAGTGCTCAAACTTTACATGAGATAGAGGCTTGGTAAACACATCAGCAACCTATTCATCCATGCTAACGTACTGGAGCTTTAAGGCTCCTCTCTGCACCATGTCACAGATGTAATGATATCGGATCTCTATGTGCTTTGACCTGTCATGGAATACAGGATTCTCTGTCATCTTTATGCATCTCTGGTTGTCACAAAGGATTATGGTTGCTTCCATCTCTAGGTCAAAGAGAACGGTCAGCAACTTTCGAAGCCATATAGCTTCGCAGCTGGCAGAACATGCAGCAATGTATTCTACTTCCACTGTGCTGAGAACAATGCTGGATTGTTTTCTACTCTGCCACAAGATCATAGTTGATCCCAAACTGAAACAACATCCTGAAGTGCTTTTCCTGTCAGAAACACTTCCTACCCAATCTGCATCAGTATATCCACTCAATGTGAAATCATGATCTCCGTCATAGCTGAGACCATAATCTATTGTACCATTAAGGTACCTCATCACATGTTTTGCAGCCACTAGGTGAACATGTCTGGGTTCTACCAGAAACTGACTCAAGGTGTTCATGGAAAAACAAATGTCTGGTCTAGTGTTCATCAGGTACATCAATGATCCAATAATATATCTATACAGTGTGGCATCAATCAATTATGAGGAAGTATCGACCAGCAGCTTCAGCTTCGTTTCCATGGGTGTATTCATGGGCTTGCACTCTAACATGTCGAATCTCTTCAATATTTTGACTGCATACTTTCCTTGGTTAAGGAAGATCCTCTTTGGTCTCTGCCATACCTCAAGACCTGAGAAATAGTGCATTAGGCCAAGGTCTTTCATCTCAAATTCTGAAGCGAGTCTCTTCTTACATTCAGTGATGAGATTTTCTTCTCCGGTTAAGAATAAGTCATCCACATATAGCAGTAATATTATTGGCTCATCGTTCATAACCTTGAAGTAGAGGTTAAAATCTGCTTTACTCTTGGTAAAGCCCTAGCTCATCAGAAAACTATCTATTCGACCATACCAAGCTCTAGGAGCTTGCTTCAATCCGTACAATGCTTTCTTCAACCTGTAGACATGAGACTCCCTATCTTCAACTTCAAATCCTTGATATACACTTCCTCTTCGATGACACCATTTAGGAAAGTTGTCTTTACATCCATCTGGTGTAGCTTCCACTTCATCTTAGCTACAAGGGCTATGATGGTTCTGATCGAAGTGTATCTGGCTACAAGAGCGAATGTCTCTTCATAGTCAATGCCTTATTTTTTAGAAAAGCCACAAGCTACAAATCTTGCTTTATAATTCTCAATACCTCCATCAGCAGCATGTTTTATTTTGAAGAGCCATTTGGAGGACACCACATCTTTACTCTTCAGTCTAGGACCTATTTCCCATACTTCGTTCTTTATTATGGATTGGTATTCCTCTGTCATCGCATCTGCCCATTCTTTCCTCTGAATGGCTTCTTCAAAGTAGGTAGGCTCCTCCTCTAGAAGGTCACACATCAAAGCCATATCATTGGAGAATGGCTTTGTCTTTTCACCTATCTCGTAGTTCCTTCGGGAACACCATACTTATGTCCATCTTGAATAAGCTCTCTAGCCCAAGCTGGCTTTATTTTATGGAGGATCGTCATCTGAGGAGGTTCTTCTAATATATCATGGTCTTCTATAATTTCCTCATCAGGGGAAGTTATGACTTCTCTCACTGGTTCTGCAGCTTTGGGAACCTCCCTCACTACAGTTCTGGGGATTACGGGTTCCTCTTCATATACTTCTTCAAGTTGGCATCTTCTTGATTTCTTGAGCACTGCATCTTCATCAAAGGTCACATCCCTGCTGATCTCAATGTGATGGTGACCTGGTATATAGATTCTGAAGGCCTTGGAGACCTCACAGTATCCCACAAATATTCCCTTCTTTCCTGAAGGTTCCAGCTTGTTTCTCTTCTCTTTCGGTATATGAATAAATATTGGGCAGCCAAATATTTTGAGATGGCTTACCTATGGTTTTTTTCCGGTGAACATCTCTTTCGGAGTCTTGAGCCCAAGTGCACTATGGGACAGTCAGTTTTGCACATATATGGCTGTCATTGTTGCTTCTTCCCATAAGCACATAGGAAGATCTTGATCGTGGATCATGGTCTTCACGGCTTCCATTATCGTTCTATTCTTTCTTTCAGCCACGCCGTTTTGTTGAGGATTATAGGGAGTAGTGAGTTCCCTCCTGATCCCAACATCTTTGTAGAAGTTCATGAACTCTTTTGAGGTGTATTCTCCTCCATTATCTGACTTGAGTATCTTGATCTTTCTTTCAGAAAGATTCTCTATCAAGGCTTTGAATTCCTTGAACTTGGTGAACACTTCATCTTTAGATTTCAAAAAATACAACCAGGTCTTACAAGAATAATCATCAATGAATGATACATATTATACATACCCACTCATGAAGGACGATCGCATTCGGCCACACACATCTGAATGGATGAGTTCTAGGACTCCTTCCACTTTGTTGTCTCTCTTCGGAAAAGGGTTCTTGATCTTCTTCCCTTTTTCACATCCATTGTATACGCCTTCATAGTCAACCTTGAGTTTTGGTAAACCTGTGACTGCTTTGCATATGTATGGTAGCGCCTTGTAGTTAATGTGAGCTAATATTCTATGCCAAAGTTCACATGGATTCTCAATGGTGTGGGTCATGGCAGCTTTTGAGTGACCCTTTAGCTTATGCAAGCCACCTTCTTCTTTTCCAATGATGATTGCTTCATTTATGGTCTCTCCTTTAACACGTTGCCTTCTGCAACCTTCACTATAGCTTTCTCAGGGTTATTACCTTTGACCTGGAGCAAGGTCAACAAAACAACAAGAAAGAATAATATCCTTTTGATAATATAAAGCAATAGCACGAACAATCATCACAGTAGCTCCTTTAGAGCTATTACTTGTAACTTGTCTGAAGCAAAGATTAAAGGTAAGGAATACAATACGAAATGAGGTCAACATTCTCATAGTGTTGTGATCAAACATTCCTCCAAGGCACCCTGGAACTAACACACAAGATTCTTCCTAGAGGAGGTGCTAGTTGTATCAGACAAATGATTACATTAAGAATTTACCTCTATATGCTCACATGCTATCAAATATGATACTTTATAAAGACTGATATCTCAACTATAGTCATCAACTTGTCATGTGTACCTTTGAATCTTATTAAATTGATTAATCAAACCTGGAGCCTTGTCCTCAGGAATGAGTGCTTGCTTTTCTTCCAAGTCTCCTTCACTCAAGATGACGAGTGCTTTCTTCAACCTGTCTTCCGTACTAAGACACTATGTTACCTTGATAGAAGGTTAGGTTAGAGAATAAACTCTATGATCTCTACTTTAATCCATCTAATAATTTGATCATAGCTTCAACATAATGTCATAACAAATAGATGCACATTGGAATAATCACACCTGGGTTGCATCATTCCTCTGAATGTGTTCGATCTTGAGGTCCTTCTGGATCTATGGCAAGAGATCCCTTCTCCTGCAAATACTCTTTAAAGTTTAACCATTTAAACATATGTGAGTACATACCTCTGATGGAATTTGCAGGTAGTGGCACCATCTAGTAGTAGAGGTAATCATTACCAACTCTTAAAAACCTCAAGGGTGTTTGCAACTGGTGCTATGGCTACAACTGTAACTGATACTACAATGCAACTGGTTCTGAGACTGCAACTGCAACTTAGGGTTTTATGAGGAAACCCTAATTTTTCAAACTTCAAATTTTGAAATTTTGATCTAGGGGATAGATGCTCTGAGCTGAGGCGAGTGAGCTGGTGTAGTCGGAATTTCAAAAATCCAACTTTTACCCCCTCAAACTTGATCTACGGATTTCTGGATTGGTGCTTCAAGTTTTCTGGTACTTCTGGTACTTTGGTACTTCTGGTACTTATGGTACTCTGGTTTTCTGGTACTTTGTGAAACTAGGGTTTCACTTTTCGAGAGATCTAGCCACTGAAAAGGTGCGTTGAAGGTGCCAAAATGATCCTTGAGGGAGGGCACACTTTTCTAGATGGTTTTAGGGCTGAAATACCTCACCAACAAAATGACATAATTTGCATGTATGACAACAGTGATGTTTTTCACTTTTCTCTTGTGAAATATGCTCTCTTCGGCTTAGCTCTGATACCATGTTAATGTTTAAGCCATTATTATGGTTCTTTGCATTTCAATATATGACAATAGCATAACACAAGATCACTGAGAAATACACAATCACAAGAGACATAGCATTTATCCTAGGAAACCCTGTAGGGGAAGAAAACCCAGCAAAACTTCCTTATTATAGATAGCCAATACAATGCCAAGAGATAACTCAAGCTAATATAGAAGATCCTCTCCCAAAGATGTGCCACTCTCTCTCTCTCTCTCTCTCTTCTCCAACTGCAGTTCTGAAACTTGTCTCTCAATGA
>CBVK0100131939.1:0-13199 GCA_900067695.1 Picea abies | reverse complement strand
CTAGCCTCCTTATTTATACAAATCTGGCATGTGTAAAGTGTCTCTTCACTAGAAGGGTCAACTTCTCAAACTGGGTGGTTATAACCACCTTTATTATATTATGGGGCCTCTTAAATATATTCTAGGGCTAACTTCTTCTTTTGCCTATTACAATTACATTATGACCAATCCGCAAAAGGGGATTTGGTCCTTTTACAATAGCCAACATGATCAATCCACAATAAGAATAAGAATAAGAATACACTTTGTAGTTACATTATTTCAACAATTTTTAATAGTATATATATTCTGGTGCGCTACTTAAATACAGACACACTAGTGCTCTAACACATGGCACACCATGGTAGGGTTATTTCAAAAAATATACTCCAGTGGTCTCCTTAAATACTAACGCACCAGTGCTCTAACAACATGGTGCACCGTGGTTGGGCTATTTCAAAAAATATACTATGGTGCGCTATCTAAATACATATGCATCGGTGCTTTACCAAATGATGCATCATGATAGGGTTATTTAAAAAAAATTATTGCAGTGCCCTACTTAAATACGGATGCACCAGTGCTCCAAGTTTCTATTCAAAATAGCGCACCGTGGTAGGGTTATTTTTAAAAATATATACTTGGTTGTTCTAGGTAATATAGACGCACCGATGCATCTAACAATTGAGTGCACCATAATGGGGTTAAATAAAAACAATATATCGGCTACAAAAATTCATTTTTACCATTTTTCAGTGTTGCATAGTTCTCAAGCAGTTGTGCAACTTTTTCCATTCTCAAATGCCTTGCCATCGATGTTTCCCTTGCTTGTCTTCCTTCTATTTTTTGCTCAGTGCATGGCTTTCAAATTTTTCCAAACAGTGGCAAATTTTGATTTTTTGGACTACATGCCAACCATGCCTCCCCGATGAGAAAATGTCCAGGTAATGTTTTTGTTTCTTTATAACTTAAACTCTTAGCATATTAAAATTGAAATTTAGTTAAATTTCCACTATTTAAAAATAAATAAATAAATTTGTGTGGTGCATTCGAGTTGTTTGGCTCGCATCGCAATCGATGTACCTTGAAAATTTACAGGGTGCACCGAAAAACAATGTCAAAATTGTTTTTCATGACAATGCGTTTGTAAACATTAATGCACTAGGTCATAAGTTTATCGACACACCACATAAAATAATATAGCTAATTTTTGGCGGTGCGCCTAATTAACATTAACCCATCGGGGCGTTAGGTTAGAAGACACACCACATAAATCAGATATATTATTTAATGTGGTGCATTGGTAAACGTATGCACCAGTGCATTAATGCTTACACAACGCACCGCCATAAAATTTGGTGCACCCTCAAAATTTACAAGGTGCATCGAAAAACAATGCCAAATTTTTTATGGCGGTGTGTCTATAAACATTAACGCACCAGGGTGTAAGTTTATAGATGCACCGCATAAAATAATATAGCTAAATTTTGGCAGTGCGTCTAAT
Source organism: Picea abies (assembly GCA_900067695.1). NCBI lineage: Eukaryota > Viridiplantae > Streptophyta > Pinopsida > Pinales > Pinaceae > Picea > Picea abies. Next base: position 11,716 of record CBVK0100131939.1, on the reverse strand, counting down.
TAATGTTAACACACCAGGGTGTTACGTTAGAATACGCACTGCATAAATCGGATATATTATTTTATGTGGTGTGTTGGTAAACATATGCACCAATGTGTTAATGCTTACACAAAGCACCGTTGTAAAAAATTAGAGAATAAATTCCTAAGTACCATAATTATAAATTTTAAAAAAATTAGTAGTGCAGGGCGTCACCTTTCCTACAAAGCACCGGTCCATGCCAGGAAAAGAATACACACCGCAAAAATGATTTTTTTAAAAAATCTTTTACAGTTGTTTAATATTTTAAGTTTTTATTATTTTAGGCGGTGTGTCTGATAACCTGCACGCATCGATGTGATAAGGTTATACAATGCATCACATAAAATAATATAACAAATTTCATACGGTGTGTTATGTATTTCTCTGTTTCTGGCAATTTTCATGAGTATTTCATTGTAATTTCTCTTCTTTCATTTTGTTCCGAACATAATCCGAATCAAATGAATTCAAGTAGAAGCCTAAGTGGATTGAAAGGGATCGTTATGATAGCAATATGTTGGATATAAAGTTTGAAAGAATACTTACTAGATCTCAAAGTTGTATTGTGAATTATTCACTTACGTCACAAGTAATGAAGATGGATGAACCACAAAACTACACAGAAGCATCAAGAAAGAAAGAATGGAATGAAGCTATGGAAGAAGAATTAAATTCCCTCATGAGGTATCATACTTGTGACTTGGTCAGTTTACCAAAAGGAAAAGATGTAATTGGTACTAAATGGGTTTATAAAACTAAGTATAAATTAAATGGCATCATTTATAAGTATAAGACACATTTACTCGCAAAATGCTATGCATAGTGGGAATAAATTGATCTTACTGAGAAATCTGTTCTAGTGGAAATGATCTGGATTTAGGAGCGGAACGAACTGATTAACAGACTGAATACAATAAACATAGAGATAGGAAGAATAACACGAATATTCAGTGAACAATATCTTCTATTAAATAAAGAAATAGGTTGAAACTATAAAACTGCAGAACTGAAGCTTGCTTGAATGGTGGTAGCTATCTCTGAGAAGAGATGTGGCTTTTACGTGCATCCATTTGAGAAGAATGGATTACAATGAGGCTCCATATGCCCTTTTCATATTACTCATGAATTCCAAAACCCTAAACATTCAAAAACCTAAACCTAGAAGGTGAAACACCAAAAGTCATGTTGGCCTTATGGGTAAGTTGGTGTAATTTGGTACCTCAACTTCCTAGGGTCATAACTTTTGCATACAAGCTCTGTTTTAGGCACGTGATAGCCCATTGAAAAGGTCTTTCAGAGAACTACACATTTCTTCATTAGAATCTGACTCCGTCTATAGTTTGATTGTGGCAAGTCAAAAAAACAATGTTTAGGGCCCCAAAACAGCCCTGAAAGTACAACAAGATGTGTTGACATGAAAACATACAAAATAAGCCAGTTGGATTAGGCGAGAGGCCACCCGTATCCACCTGGATAATGTGTGAGGCTTCAAATAGCCCTAGAAGTGTATAACTAACAATTATAAAGTAGTACAGAATGACATGCTGGACAAAAATGGACACAAGGAGCCAGTTGGAATAGGTGGGTAGCCACCAATATCCACCTAGATCAATTCTCCCCCCTTAGGAATAAATCATCTCCTTTGCATTGAGTTCCCCCATCGGGTGAGGAAACTTCTGATGGATTTGGCCCCGGGTGAGCCACTTGCCTTGGTGTAGGAGTTGCCCTGCCTTGACAACCCGATAAAGTTGGATCCACTGATGGCGAGTGCCCTTGACCTGTGTGTCCACAATCTGATCAGTGGATGCTTGTTCCATGCATTCAGGGTTGAGATCTGTTGGTGTCATTTGTTCGACAATCTGAGAGGTGTCCAATAACGGTGGAAAATATGGTCGAAGGAGGTCCACATTGAATATTAGATGCATACCAAGGAAGGGTGGAGTGTTGAGCTCAAAATCATTGCTACCCACAGCCTTGGTGATAGTGTAAGGCCAATAACGAAGTGGGCAAAGCTTCTGATGGGGCCTGGTGAGACGCTCCTTCTACAAATGTAACCAGAATTTATCGCCAACCTGAAACTGGTGTGGTACCCTATGTTGATCATGGCATTGCTTGTACTTAGCATTGGATTTCTGCAAAATCTTCTGGACCTGTTGGTGGATGTGTTGAATCTGCTCAATGAATCTAGTGGCTTTGTCGATCACAGACTGATCAGGGGAAGAGTCTGTATGTGTGGTGGCAAGAGGAAGTGAAACATCAATGGGTCCCAAGGGTTAGAATCCTAGACCCACCTAAAATGGGTTATGGTCGGTGGAACTATGGAGAGCATTGTTGTAGTTGTGCTGGAAATATGGAAGACTCTCATCCCATGTATGGGGATGCTTAGCATTGTACATGCGCAGGATGTGCACAATCATCTAATTGACGACCTTAGTTTGGCCATCGGTTTGGGGGTGGAAAGCAGTGGATTTTGTGAGCTTGGTGTCCAACAGAGACCAGAGAATCGACCAAAAGGTGTTGAGGAACCTGTTATCATGATCGGAGATGATGGTCTGTGGTATCCCAAAGTGGACCCAAACTCGTTTGAAGAAGAGATTGGCAGTATCTGTCACTGTGACATTCTTCTTACAGGTTGTGAGGATGGTCATCTTCGAAAACTGATCAACGACCACAAACACGCAGTCATTTCCATGATTGGTGGATAGAAAACCAAACATGTAATCCATTGAGATGGATTCCCATGACTTCTCAGGAATAGGAAGAGGGGTGGATAATCCTTGCTTCTTGATGGCTAGCTTGGCAATGGCGCAGGCAATGCAAGATCTGATATACCTGTTGATGTCTTGTCGAAGTTTTGGCTAATAAAAATGTTTATGAAGAACGGACACAATTTTCTCTCGGCCAAAATGTCTTGCCACCCGACTGTAGTGGGATTCCCAAATTAGCTTTGCACATTCGATTGTAGGAACATAGAGATGGCCCAGGTGGCATAAGAGTTTGTCCTGAATATGAAAATCAATGACAGTGGCGCATGTACCCAAGAGAGGATATGTCATAGCAAAGTTCAGATCTTGCTGAAAAAGTTTGGTCCACGCCGATGCTTCATGTCCACAGGACTGAAGCACAGTGGTGAGTGCAGCCACAGGAGGCCAACTGAGGCAGTCAGTGACACGATTGGAGATACATGTCTTATACTTGATGTTGAGATGGAAATGTTGCAGGTAGGTGGACCACTTCTAATGGCAGTTATTTTGCAATTTCCCATGTGTCTATATGAACTACAGAGGCATGTGATCAATGTGTATGATCCTCTTTCCCCATAATGTAATGTTTCCATTGAAGGCAGGCTTGTACAATGGAATACATTTCCTTGTCATAGGTGGGGTACTTTTGAACAGTATCAAAGAGTGTCTCACTATGGTATGCCGCAAGATGCCCATGATGAGTGAGAACTGCGCCCACATCATAGTCAGATGCATCAATATCAATCTTGAATGGGTGTTGCATATCAGGAAAGGAGAGTACTAGAGCTGAGCACAAGCTATGTTTCAGATCATCGAATGCTCGTTGTTTCTCCTTCCCCCATACGAACTTGGCCCTACCATCACCCTTGGTCACCTGGTTGAGGGCCCATGCAATATGGGAGAATCCCAACACGAACTGTTGGTAGAAATTGGCTAGACCCAAGAAGCTTTGAAGCTCAGTCAGTGTGGTCAGGGCTGGCCAGTCATGGATGACTTGGATCTTCGTTGGATCAACATGTACCCCATGATCATCAACAATGTAGCCTAGGTATTGGACCCTGTTCATGCCAAAAGATCATTTTTCTAAGTTGACATAAAGCTTGTGTTGTCGTAGAGTGCTCAAAACCTGTTCAATATGCCGCATGTGCTCCTCCCACAATCTGTTGAAGATGAGTATGTCATCCAAATATACTACCACAAATGAGTTGGTGAAGGGTCTCAATATATCATCCATCAACCTCATGAAAGTGGCTAGTGCATTTGTTAAGCCAAAGGGCATGACTAGCCATTCACGGAGACCTTTTTTAGACTTGAAGGTTGTCTTCCAGACATTAGTTGGTTTGATGGGAACCTGGTGGTAGCCATACTTTAGGTCAATCTTGTTGAATAAATCTTCCCCCTTTAGTTGGTCAAGAAGTTCATCAATCCTGGGAATGGGGTAGCGATTCCTAACTGTGATTTTGTTTAAGGCTCTGTAATCAATGCAGAGTCACCAAGTACTGTCCTTCTTCTACACCAGTATAATTGGGCTTCCGTAAGGGGAGGAGTTGGGTCTGATGTGCCCCTTTTGAAGAAGCTCTTGGATCTAACACCTGATTTCATCATTCTCCATCAACAAGCATCAATAGACTTTCCCATTAGGTAGAGGTGTGTTGGGGGTCAGATCAATGGGATTCTTAACTTGTCAGTGTGTCGGTACCCCTATAGGTGAGGCGAAGATGTCTTTGTATTCTTCCATGATCTTGTCCACTTGCTTCTACTGCAAAGAGAGGCGTTGTGTAGAGGCCACGGATGTGGCGGAGACCTTCTGCTTATTGTGAGCACGGATCACAAAGAAGATAAAATTCTCAGTCTGTGAAATGACCTTATAGCATTGCTTAGCAGATATTAAAGAAATAGAAGTAGGCGGTACCACCTCTGGGATCTTGTACAATTGTCTACCCAACATAATAATAACACTGTAGGGTCTAGACTCATACACAACATGATGCTTCCACAAATATGGTTGTCCTAAAATAACATCACAAACTTCAAGTAGAGAAATATCACATAGTACCTCATCTTTGAAAGGCTTGATGACGTAAGACAGACAACATTGTTGGCTGATGCGAAGATCTCTTCCTTGATGAAGCCAGCCAATGGTGTAGGGTTGTGGGTGTGGTGTCATTAGCAGGTCTAGTTGTTGGATGACCTTATTTGAAATTAGGTTCTTCTGGTTACCGCTACCGACAATGAAATGAATCGGAACCCTTGACCCACATCTACGAGTGAAAGAGGCATTCCCCTTCCTCTAGTTCTTCTGGTTCACTTGGACGGACTTTGGTGGTAGCGACCATGGCACTGGGTTCAGCATCGATAATCCGCTTCCCTCCTTCATGATTTGACTCGGAATAAAAATCAACGTTTGACTCGGAAGCCTTTAGCTCAGCCACGAGGGACTGCTTGGAGCGACATTCGTCGGTTCCAAGGACTTTTATGGTACTCACACCATTTTCTTGTGTCCTTCTTCATATTTTCGTTTCCCTTCTTGTGTTGTGGCTTGGATGGATTTTCATGAGGGTGGCCATCGCAACATGGTCCTTTATTGTGTCGGTTCAGGCTTCCTTTGCCTTGCTTAGGCTGTGAGGGGTTTGCAGATCCAAACCCTCATCATTTCTGCTTAAATTTCTGCTCAATCTTGACAACGTATCTATAAGTCGTGCCCAACGAGGTGATGTCCAGGAACTCCATTTCTATTTGAATGTATTGGTGCAAACAACCACGGTATTTGAGCACCAGATGACGCTTAGAATCTTTGATACCAAATTTGGTGCGTAGGGTATGGAAAATATTGATGAAGTCTGGTACTATCTGGTCCCTTTCTTGACGTAGGGTGGTCCATCTGGTGTACTGGTCCTCGTAGCTTCCAAAAGGGTAGTATTTTTCTTTAATGGCATCCCTAAAGGAATCCCATGTAGGTGCCACCAAAAAAATTGTAGATTCCTCCACAGCCCTTTGCTCAGAGTAAGTATCCCACCAGCCTTTCACATGGGGAACGACCTTGAGGAGTGCAAAAGTGATCTTTACCCTATCGAAAAAATTGTGGAAATGAAACAGATTTAGGAGCGGAACGAACTGACTAACATATTGAATACAATAAACACAGAGATAGGAATAATAACACAAATATCCAGTGAACAATATCTTCTATCAAATAAAGAAATAGGTTGAAACTATAAAATTGCAGAATTGAATCTTGCTCGAATGGTGGTAGTTATCTCTTAGAAGAGATTTGGCTACTATGCGCATCCATCTGAGAATAATGGATTACAATGAGGTTCCATAGTCCCTTTTCATATTACTCATAAATTCCAAAACCTTAGACATCCAAAAACATAACCCTAGAAGGTGAAACGCCAAAAGCCATGTGGGCCCTATGGGTAAGTTGGTGTAATTTGGTACCTCAACTTCCTAGAGTCATAACTTTTTCATGCAACCTCTGTTTTAGGCGCGTGATAGCCCGTTGGAAAGGTCTTTCAGAGAACTACACATTCTATTGTCAAACTTTGACTTCGTCTATAGTCTAACTATGGCGAGCCAAAAAAACAATTTTTAGGGCCCCAAAACAGCCCTGAAAGCATAGCAAGATGTGATGACATGAAAACATACAAAATAAGCTAGTTGGATTAGGAAAGAGGCCACCCGTATCCACCTGGAGAATGTGTGAGGCTTAAGACATCCCCAGAAGTGTAGAACTCACAATTATAAAGACGTACAGAAAGACGTGATGAACAAAAATGGACACGAGGAGACAGTTGGAATAGGTGGATGGCCACCAATATCCACCTGGATCAGGAAAATTTGGATAAAACCAAAATGGTACTTGCATTGGTTGCACAGTATAAATGGACAATTTATCAGATGGATGTTAAATCAACTTTCTTGGATGGTTATGTGGAAGAAGAAATTTATGTAGAGCATCCATAATGTTTTGAGGTTTCGAGTAAACAACATTGTGTTTACAAGTTGAAGAAGACCACGTATGGTCTCAAGAAAGCACCAAGAGCATGCTATTGTGGAATTCATAAATATTTTCAGAATCATTACTTAGTTAAAATTTTATCTGAGCCCAATCTTTGTATTTTTCAGTCATTACAGGACATTGTGATAGTTTCCTTATATGTTGATGATTTTATCTACATAGGGAACAATGATGAATTACTTGAAAATTTTAAGTCACACATGATTGCTCAATTTGACATCACACATGATTGCTCAATTTGGCATCACATTTCTTGGTGAGTTACATTATTTCTTGGGCATTGAATTCTAGCAGAAGGAGAAAAGTATTTTCATGTCAGAAGGCAAGCATAGTTGGGACATTTTGAAAAAGTTTAGAATGTTGAGTTCCAAGCCAACGACAACTCCTTTGGAAGTCGGGTTGAAGTTATACGGACATGATGACTCCAAATCAGTTGATGTTACTCTATATCCTTAATTGGTTGGAATTTTGATCTACTTAACTACAACTCGACCAAATATATCTTTTGCAGTGAGTATGGTATCGCGATTTATGGTAGAACCCAAGGAATTGCATTGGGAAGCAACCAAGAATATTTTGAGATATTTGTGTGGTACAATTAGCTATGGTTTAGTGTACAGATCTACAAATTATTTTAGGATGCATTGATGAAGAGAAATCAAGTTCAGTGTATTCATTTAGCATGGCTTCAACAACAATTGCTTGGAGTATTAAAAGGTAACCTACAATTTCTCTCTCCATACCAAAATCTGAGAATAAAGCTGAAGCAACAACATGTGAAGCAATGTCGTTAGGAATAATTTGGAGGATCTATATGAGTAGTAGGAACAACCCACTCAATTGATATGTGATAATTAAAGTTCTATTCAAATGACCAAGAATCAAATTTTTCACAAGAAGACCAAGCATATTGGTATTCAATGTTCTTTTCTTTGAGATTTGGCTCAACAATGTATGATCTAGATTATGTATACTCATTATGTATATATTAAAAATAACTTTTAATAAAATACTAATTATGTATATATTAAAAATAATTTTTTAATATATTTTTTTTTAAATATATATATGAGTAATTTTTTTTTAATATATATGTATTTATTAAAAATATTTTTTTAATAACTTTTAATAAAATTACACCTTTTACTTTTTACCTATTTATTTCTTTATTAATATACTAATTAATAATACTTTAATAATTTATCACATTAATATTTTTAATGATTTATTCTTAATATATTATTTTATTAGTTTATTATCACTTTATTAATGTATTAATGTAATACATTATTACATAAATACTTTAACAATCTATTAATTAATGAAATAATAATTTAAAGAATTATTGTAATAAATTTAATTTTTACATTACATCAATATATTAATTAATTAATACATTAATATCTTAATATATTAATATATTTATTTATTAATACATTAATTAATTAATTAATACATTAATATCTTAATGTATTTATTTATTAGTACATTAATTAATAGAACATTAATGTGTTAATTAATTATTACATTAATGTTTTATTACACCAATGAATTAATATATTATTACTTTATTAATGTATTACTCTATTATTACTTGATTAATATATTAATACTCTAATGTTTATGTAAAAATACATTTCATTATTAATATATTAATAGTTTATTATTGCTCCTCACAATGCCAGTATTCAGTTAGCAACAAACACTTTATAAAAGTGGTTGACATATGTATATTGACGTTATTTTCCACCTTTAAAATTAATAACACCGATAAATGTATGTCAACAACCTTTATAAAGTTGTCGTTGCTAGTTCATAAACCTTAAATGACAAGTATACATAAGCAAACCAGGGTGTTGCTAGTGCATAAGCATTAAATGATAAGATCAATATTCAAGTATACATAATCAACCCTCTAATCAATTGAACGTATGTCAACAACCTTCATAAAGTTGTCGTTGCTAGTTCATAAACCTTAAATGACAAGTATACATAAGCAAACCAGGTTGTTGCCAGTGCATAAGCATTAAATGATAAGATCAATATTCAAGTATACATAATCAACCCTCTAATCAATTGAAATTTGGTTTTATGGCTATTCATTACCTTCAAAACTATGAGTTTTTTTGAGATGCTTTCAACATTTAAACTTTAACCATTAACAAATAATCAATTCAATAACATAATTCAAAGAATCAATTATTTAGAATTGGCTCCAAATTTGTGTAAATATTTATTAAAGTGAATTAAACTACTAGTTGTAATCACAATATTGAATTTCCACCACTTATGATTATTTGTAAAGAACTACATCACCCTTGTGTGATATTGTTAAAGGGTTTCCCTTTCTTGTGTAAGTTGGGTAACAACATTCCAATAATTAAGAAACTTGACATTTTTCATCCTTCCAATATCATAAAATTGCATTTATGCATAAATCAAGTTTCAAATAAAAATACTTGTGAAATATAACTTTAAAAAATTTCCAAGAGTATTTAATAATAATGTAATTTTAAGGTTTTTGCTAAACTCTCCATGGAGGTATACATACCCTACCCCCCTCTAGATTTGTACTTGTGACCTCTTAGGAGGAAACACATGTTCTTAACCATCAGGTCTAGAGTTTCTATCTTAACCATTAGGACCACTGAAGCTATATTTATATTGTACAAAGAACTCATTCATTACCTAAAGTTGTGAGAAAAATTCATCAATATTATGCAAGAGTGTGCATATGCTCATCCATTAATACTTATTCAAATTTTCTAAACTTCGTAAACATTATAATGTGAATAAGATTTATATACATTAAAATTCTAACTTAACCACCAATTCAGGATAAAGGAAAATATAATTGGATTCAATCTTTTCTTTCTTGATTAGATAAATAGGTAGCATCATCATTGTTCTAACATGTCCATCCCATGTATTAAAGTCTACAATTTTCATGTTAAGAGGTTTTCCTTTAATTCATAAAAACAATTTAATTTATATTAGTACTTATTCGTAATCCTTTAGAGTAGTACTTAATCTTATTCCTTAGATTTTTTTTTACAGTTGTGAATACAATAATTATTTCAATAAGCGAGTAATTAATCAAAAAAGTAAAGGAAAATAGTATTTAATCCTATTTTTTCATTTTTTTTCTTGAAGGAAAATTCTCTATTGAGTATGTGATAAAATAAACATTTCACAACCCTAAAATTTTAATTCCATTTACACAACATGTGAGCCTTTTGATTACATAAATAATTTCACACACTAACATTATTTAACTAACAATTTACGCTTTAGTTTAATATTCTGAACTATTAAAGAATATCAGTTATGTATAAATTACGAGGTTTAAAAGGTAACCATAATAAATATTCTCTAAAATTATTGGAATCAAATTTATAATTGATCAATATTTTTCCCCCGAAAAAAGCAATTTCATTGATATTCAAAATTGAATCAAAATAAACTTTCAAAATTACATATATGGCTATATCTTAGCAGGCCAAGTTTATACTACATCCTTCCAACATTTCAATTACATATTGTCTTCCAAAAATCCCTGAAAATAGACTATACTATATATTTTCTTATACATACTTTGTTTTATCTTGTTTTCTTACAATACTATATCAAAAAAATATAACCCTATCTCAAAAGATAAAGGTTTGGCCTCTATTGATCTGACAGTTCATGTATGTCTCTTCAAAGTGGAGCCACCTAGGTTGTTCCTTCAAAGGAAGCTTGGAAAGTGAATCTACCATATTGTTGATCTGACGATGAACAAGAAAACCTTGAAGACATCTGAAATGTGATTTTAAATCTTGGATCTTCTCCTTCCATACCCTTAGGTTAAGAGATTCCAACTATAACTTCCCATTCATCGAATCTATAATAACCTGAGAATCACCTACCACCATCAAGTCCTGAATATGGCAGCCTTTTGCAAAGAAGAGGACGCTCCATAAACCTTGTAATTTAGCCTTAATACTTGTGCCTAGACGAACTACGGGATGTATACTAAACTTTAGTACAATACAAACTCCACCAATACCCTTGTCTAGAACACCATCAAAAAAAAACTATGGGTATGCTGCCAAAAAAGACCGGGTTTAGTATGTAATCAAGGCATTCATCTTTGCTTGTAGCAGGAAAGGTCTTGAATGCCATAATAATTATAGAACAAGTGGCATCATCATTTCTATTCCAATTCTCAAACACGGTTTTATTTCTATACATCCATATGTCCCATAGCACTACATAGGGAACAACCCTGTGTTTTGGATAAGCAATAAACCATCAATGCAAATTTTCTTCAATAGATGGATTGTTCGAGGACCATCCTAAATTCAATTATTTACAAACATTGACCCAAATGGATTGTGTAACTAATCAATGTATAAACAACTCTGCTATAGTTTCTTCATCATTCTTACAAAGAATGCAAATCCCATAGTTTCTTGGCCGAATATTCTCCTGAGACATTTAGGAGTGTCGAATCTGCAAGACAAAGATGAATGGTAAAATCTGTTGGATTAATGAGAGGGTGGGTGAATAAGTAATAGAGAAATTTAATCATTTTTAACCATATAATGCAAGTGTTATGTCAATGTAGTATTATCATCCAATAATTGCAAAGTAAATAAACAATGAACAAATGAACAATCATACACATACACAGTACACCAGTGTTTTTATGTGGAAACCCAAAGCGGAAGAAAACCACGAAATGATTTTTCTTATATGTCTTTAAGAATTACATTCATTAGAAGCACCAACTTCCTTTGTTTTCCAGCTGCAACTGGAAGGAGGCTCCAACCCCCTAGTTTCTCAGGCTACAACCTGAAGGAAGCTCCAACTCCCCAATTCTTTGGCTACAACCAGAAGGAGGCTACAATCCCCTGTGTTATCCAACTACAACCGGAAGGTGGCTACA
>CBVK0100131937.1:0-18214 GCA_900067695.1 Picea abies | reverse complement strand
CTCTCCCTCCAAAAGTGGAATAAGTTGGATCTCACAACACTTATTTAAGTGTGATGTATCTTTGTTTATGGTGTGCAATACAAACAATCATTTTGTGTGTAATTTGTGATATGGTTGTTCTTCATTTATCTATTTTGGTATCAGAGCAAGGTTGCCTACACATTTAAGAGAGAGCTATTGAAATGATGTGTGATATGAGACAATCACTCATTAAGGATTGTTTTCAATTGTCGTGAAGGAGGTCATTGTTGTTCCGCAGGTAATTACATGTTGTTTCTCTGCATGATAATTTCCTGTTGTTGTTCCGCATGGTAGTTTCACACTGATAGAGGAGAGGTCTTTGTTTTCAATTACCAAACAGAGCCATCAATGTTGACGTTGCTAGGAACCAACAGTAATATTTAAATTTCACTTATCGTCGAGAACTGTCCTCCATTTTTTATCTCGGTTTCCTCCTAATCGAGTGCGCAAGAATATCATGAGATGGTCTATAAGATGGTTTAACAGTGAGGATTGTAGCATCCTCGTATTCATCAGTTGATGTACACAACATTCTCTGCCCATTGACATGTGGATCTTGAGGCTTAGAGGACTGAAATTGCAGGAGATCTGAGAAAGAAATAGAATTTGAATACATTGACATCTAAATCATTGCAAAGAAAAATCTTTTGTGAGGTAAAATGGATTCTATACCTACAGAGAAGTTTAATGGTTTCAATTTCCATACATGAAAAGTTAAAATTCAAATGCATCTAATGAATAGAGGTGTGTGGAGCATAGTAAAAGGCACTAAAAAAACTCCGAGTGATCCCAGACTTTTGGTTGAATGGGAAAAGAAGGAAGAAAAGGATAAAGCTATTATTGGTTTGGCTCTTTCAAACATGCAATTGCATTTGATTGATTTGGAAAAACCATCTAAAGTAATTTGGGAGCAATTAAGTAAATTATTTGGGGAAAAAAAATGAATGCAAAGTTTTCTTTAAAGCTGCAACTTTTTAGCCTCAAAATGCATGATGGGACCCGTCTCTCTACTCATATAAACAAGTTGATGTCTCTCTTTAAGAAATTAGTTGACACGGGTACTGATGTAGATCCAAAAGATGCTAAATCAATTCTATTGAATAGTCTATCTTCTAAATATAGCAATGTTGTATTCACATTAAGTCAATCACCTTCACAATCATTGGAAGGAATGGTAGCATCATTATTATCTGAAGAAAAAATGACATATTTTGAAGACTCAAATATAGGTGGTCAGCATGAAATTGCACTATTTTCAAAAGGTAAGATGAGAAGAACCAAGGGTTCACCGAAATGTTTCTACTATCACAATATTGGACATATATCATGGAATTGTAGAACTTGTGTTAGGGATCTTTTGAATGGCAAAGAAACTGCAAACATTTCCAACTTGGATGACTTATCAGAATCAGAGAGTGATGAAGAACCATGAGAGTCATCTCTCAAACTGTTCTAGAAAAAGGAAAGGGGTGGTGTGTTTAAAGTTTTTTTTATGTGTGTTAATTTTTAAAGTTTTTAATGTAAGTATTTATGTAAAATAGGAACTCTCGTATCTTGATATAAGCTGGAAGCCCCAGTTTCAAGAACAATTGTTCTTATTCGAAGTCACCTTATATACTTGAATGTTGAGTACATTATGTATCCAAACTACTCTTCTAGACACTAATGGATAGCCAAAAGCATAAATCCGACAGATGAAGGCATGTTCATAGAATGCATCAATAATTGACATATTTTTTCATGGAAGCCCTGGTAAGCCGAGATTGTCAAAATTGTCAATCGTACAAGTGCATGAATGATGATCTGAAAAAATTGTCAATCGTACAAGTGCATGAATGATGATCTGAAACATTTATACTTTAAATGAGTTGAAAGGAAAGCTCAAAGAAGAGGAAGAGAAAGAGCGGAATCCAGAGACGTTAGAGTGGTTGTATGCATTGATGAGGATCATGCCAGACGAAGTGTTGTAATATTTTCTGTTATGTAATTTGTGAAGTTTTGTAATGTAGGCATTAAGGGGGGGTTTTAGAGATAATGCGTAATTAATGTCACTACTAGAGTTTAGGGATTGGATTGGATTTGTTGGAGGATGTTGAGAGATTCTCTCAACCTCTCCCTCCAAGAGTGGAATAAGTTGAATCTCACAACACTTATTTAAGTGTGATATATCTATGTTTATGGTGTACAATACAAACAATCATTTTGTGTGTAATTTGTGATATTGTTGTTCTTCATTTCTCTATTTTGTAAGTCATAGACTTCCATGGTTAGGAGTCGTATTCTATACAATGGAAAATCGATGACTAGTATCAATTCTTCTAAGAATACCACAAGTTCCTCGTTCAATTTAAAAGTGACATGTTTGTTGTTATTCATGACATGTATGTCATAAATTTGATTATGGTTTACATCGTTATTCCAATCACAAGATGACACAGTGGGACTAATATAATCTCAAGGTTAGTGTGCATAGATAGCCATCTAAGGATATATATGAGAAAATTTAATACGGAGGTAATATTACTTATATAGTACCCCATGAAAATTTTGGACTTTTCTTTTGTTGTTTATTATATTTTTCTTCTTCGTGGATTGACACGATAATTATTATCCTACTAATGCTTTTATTTTATTTTTATTTTTAGTGGAATAAAATACCCAAATTTCCGATTGAATCGATTAAAACACCAGTCATACTTAGCTTTAAATATACCACAATTTTAAATTGAAGATCGTATTCAAGGGCATGAATGACCATCAACAATAACTGTGGAAGAGAGGCATTCTCTATTAATATATTTTTGTACTGATACAGTCCAGAACAATAATTTAACGATTTACAGTATTGTGAATCTTCTTATAATGTAACTTTACACGAGCATGCATGACGCCTGTACATTAGCATTGACCTTTCACACTCACAAATCTAAGATGGAGAAATTAAGTAAGTTCGGCCATTCTCATAGTTACTACAGCATGATTTATGAACATAGAGTGGGTTATATTTTTCATATCAGAATTAAGATCACATACAGGCTAAATATAAACCAAATTCAGACAGGTGAATTGGTGTAAATTGATTAAGGTACAGAAAAATTATATCATCATTACAACACTATCGATCCATTCATTTTGGATATACAACAATTATGAGAAAACATTTGGGAAAGGAAAATGAATTCACATGTATAGTTTTAACATTACTATCAATGAAATCAGACATTCGCATGTATAGTATATAAACTCTTTTAAAGAATACATTCAGTTTTGGATATACAAAACGTTTATGAGTGAACATTTGGAAATGGAAAACGAATTCACAGAAATAACTATAACATTACTATCAACGAAATCAGTCATTCACATCAATATATAAATGGTTTAAAGATACATTTGAATCTGCAATTTCATGAGAGATTTATTTAAAAATCCAATAACAATAGTATTACCGTAAAGAAAAACTAATGTCGATGTTGATCCTTATTTGGAGACTTGCACTAATCATTTCACACTTGTTAATCCAAGAGACATCACTTGTACCTCCCAACTAACACTAGGGGTACTCTTCTTCCCCCTTAACCTCCCTAGCGGCAAAGGGGCCACACACAGTAACCAACAAACAATATCTCTAAGGCTTGCCTCACAAGGAAGAGATTCCACTCTTTCTACAAGCTTGGTATCTCAACTCTCACAAGTAAAACATAGTCCACAAAAAATTAGCAGCATAACAGTACTAACCAAAGTGAGCCCTATTCCCTTCTCAACCATTTGTTTTATAGAATTTTTCTCATTGACACATGTCCTCATGCACAAATAATTAACTTTTTAGATTAAATTGATTATGATTATTCACCTACACACTTTTCACACTCTCCCTGAGTTGCATAAGTAATTATCATTTTTATTTTATTGAAAAAGACAATTTCCCTTTGATTCCCCAATGTGTTCCTATTTTCGCTCTTAGTTGTCCCTTTGTTCCCCAAATTCTCATTTAATAAGTTTCTTCTAACTAGATCTTAGTTAGAGTTGAAATATGAGTCATCTTCTAGTTACACTTAGTGGTAGCTTGACTCTAGACACTATTCTATGTGTACACCTATTCTCTCATATTTTATTTCTTTTTATTTTAAAAATATCTTTTATTATTTTCATGCACACATGTACATTTTATCCAACCTTTAAATTTTATCCCCCACATTTTCCTAGAGTTTGATCAATATTTTAATTTATGTCATAATTAATTTAGTCCTTTAATTAAATTTAGACTTATACTTGGTTTTAGACTTAGGCTTAGAATTTTATTGGGATTTATAATTAATAATTTATGGTTTAATTAATTATTTTATTTCAACAAGGTCTAATCATTTCAATGTTTTCTAGGCCATCTAGATTTATTAACTCAAGTTTTTTTAATTACGCAACATGCCCTTCAAGACGCACCTCTGTGCTCCAAGGGTGCCACTCACCTTCAACTAGTTTTGGAAGTTTGTTCGACCCTTGGAGTCAACACTCCACTCAGTCGACCTTGTGAGAGACTAAAGACATATAAGGAATAAGGACTATTCCTTATTGCGTGCCCCTTAGAATCTTCGTGAGTGACTGTCTCAGTCTTCCCTCATGACATCATGGACCACTCAAACTAGGTAATCGTTAACTTACAGTTCCGACCATGGCAGGAGTGCTAGTAGGTTGTGATAGGGACGTTGCCACACCTCTCCCTCAATGTCTGGTTTATGTGCATGACCCCTTTATTTCTTATGTGAGTTGGATTAGAAAGAATCATCAAGGCTATATCCACTGACAAAAACAGTCTCAATAATCTATATACATAAATCATACCGAAATCAATCATCTATCATATGTGCGAAAAATAAAATACTCAAACAAATACAATCCACTCTTTGAATTAATCTGGAGTCCAAGGAAGTCCATTGATTCCATCAGCATCCATAACATGCCATGTGTCTTGCACACTTAGGAAAACTCATCAATATCATTTGTCAATACATATACATAAATTTAACAACAAGTCACATCCCATCATCATCATCATCATGTATAATCCATAATCGAAACGAAATCACAATGTACCATAATTGGATCACTTGCACACAAGTGTCCTCAAAGAATAAGTCAATAAAAGTGTTCTCATTAGAGAGAGATGTTACAACAACGATGTTCTTGAACCTAGAAATTCATTTGAAAGCTCTATATGAACATTTTTTTATGAGAGTAATAAAAGTTTCTATCATTTCTTTTTGTCATTGTTTTCTAAAGATTTAGTTAAAATCTGAATCATGTTTTCATTCTTTCGTTTAATTTCTTATGAGAATAATCTTTTGGAATGTTTTTAAAATATTATTATTTTTTATTTTATTTGATCTATTTGACTAACAAATAATTTGTTTATTTATATATAAAAATGTTTCTTTGTGATCTATATGATCAATATCTAATGATTAACGGAGAGGCTCTTTATACTTAATAATATATGATAATCTCATTATGGAATGTCTTTCACATGTTTTAATAATTATATGTTTAATCTTTCATTGCAGACAGAATTGATTTTAGATGGTTTTTTCTCCTGTAGGATAGGATTTCATTATTTTTTTTTTGGTATGATTACAGTTATTGAATTACATTTATTTAATTAGATTAAGTTTTGCTTTACATTTATTTTAGGTTTCTTTGATTATATTTTAGTTTTTCTTTATGTTTTTCCTAAAGTCACTCTTAGGAATTTACATAAGCTTAAACGAAGTCTCCTCTCCTCGATAAATTCATTTTTGTGGTTAACGGAGCCATAAAATCCATCAGGAGCAACTACACTAAATGACTTGGGTTATGCTTAAAGAATCTTGGTCTAAGTTGTTTCCTTTGCATTGATGAGTTGTCACTTCTTCCCATCAACAAATGGCACTAGAAGGAGGGTGAGGTAAAATAAAATGATTAAATTATTTTAGTTTCACTTATTTGATTTAACAATTTAGTCCTTATCCAGTAATTATTTTTGATTTATTATTTATCCTTCTTTGATGTCATTAATGTTCTTAAGGGATAGTTAGATGACAAGCTAACCTACTTGGATTTAATCTTTTCATTTCTATTATAATCAATTGCTCCTTCCCAAATCCCTATAAGGGAATGTATTTTTAATCTTCCATCAGTTAACATTCCCAAAAAGATAGTTTCTCTCTTGTCGAAATTTACATTTGAAGGTGAAGAGAACACATTTGTAGGCGATCATATTTATAAATTTTGTTCTAAGTGTTTAAATCATAATATCATTATTCTTAATGTTGTATGCAGATTGTTCGCTCACACTTTTCGAGGCCAAGTTAAAATTTGGTTTGAATCTTTTCTGGCTAATTCTATTCATTCTTGGTATGAGTTTGTAATTGATCTTTATCTGATTTTAAAAATTTTGATTATGATGAATTGGGTCAAGAATTGAATTGTTTAAGGAAAGGAAATGATGAATCATAAGAATATTTTGCAATTAGGCTCATACATATTTGTACTATATTCCCTTTGAAAGAAACACCTCTTATTGATAAATGGTTTTGATATCTCATCTCTCTCTGAGATAAACAATATCAATTAATTATTAATCAATTTGAATTAGACACTAATAATCATTCACGGGTTGGTTTAAATTTGCATGATGATCTTGAAGATTTAGGAGTTGTAGAAACACAAGATTGTTTGCCAACTTCTTCCATTTTGTTAGATCAGGAGCAACATGATAATTTAAGAGATGCAATTTTCGTTTCTAATAATTATTTTTCATCGATGTCTTATTCCAATGAGAAAGAAACTTTAATTTTAGAAAAAGACAGTTGTCATACTCTCCAAAATACTACAACTATTTCAGAAGTGAAAGAGATTGAATCCGAAATTTGTGATCATGTTATCGGTAAATTGTCTCCTAATTTATTTGAACAAGTTCAAAATCAACTATCGAGAAATGTCATCATTAGTCAAATTATTTATTCTCCATTAATTCTTGAATCATCTAATTGTCATAACCCGTGTGATTTTCTCTTACAATGAACAAGATTTGTCTTAAATAATATTTCATGTTCAAAATTTTCAAAAGAACATACAATCGAGGTTGATCAGTTTACAAAAGAAGAAGAAACAAGCCCACGATTGAAATAATACATGCCTACCATTTCAAGAGACACATTTCATATTCTTATTTCTTATACATATTATTTGTATAAGAAATAAGAATATTAATGCCAGTCATGTGTGTCGCATTATTTTGAATTTAATTCTACATTGTTAAATTATAATTAGGTACAAATTAATAACAATTTTCATACAGAAGATAAAGGAGAGAATATATCTTCCCATGAACCTATTACTCCTTTTTTCGATCAATTATTTATAAGGGAATTAAGAAATGATTCAAATAGGTCTCAAATTTCATCTTCTATTGATTTATCTCAAATCGTGTTTAAAGAAGAATCTTATTTTTATCAAAATCAATTATTTGATATTAATATTATAATCAATCAAATATTCTTACTAGTTATCATCAAGGTATTAAATACAAAACTTATATAACACGTGTTGATTATTCAAAAATATTGATTGATTCAATTAATTCATCTCAAATTGTTGAGTATGAAGTATGTGGGCTCAATAAGAATTATCAAGAAAATGAGACACTTCTTTTACAATTAAAAATGAAGATAAATTATCCTTATTTTGATGTAATGTATGAAATAAATCCTACTAATAATAAAAAAATTATTTTACAAGATTCTTTCCAACAAAATTTTGTACATTATTTTCATTAGAAATATTTTTCATCTGTAAATTTTTTGAAATAATTTACATATCATGATTGGATTGGAGATTGACTTGAGTGGTCATATCGTGCAAAGTTTTTGGAGAATGGTAAGGTTATCCTCATCTTATTTCTGAATAAATATCAAGAAGGTAAGTATAATCTTTTTCCTTTTTATGATGAGGTACTTAAATCCTTGTTAGTAATATTCGATTTTGTTTTCTTTGCAATATCAAAGTCACTTCGATGGTTTCATTGGAAATACGATTTTACTTAGTATTTTGATCTATGAAGTAGTTTAGAACAGTTTTAGGAGTAGATTATGAAGAAATAATATTTTAAAAACATAACAAAAGGATAAGAAAATTAATCTTTTAAAAGTTACATCAATACTTCCCTTGAAATAAAGTTTCACGAATATGACTTACCACTGCACATAATTGCACATATTTTAATTAAGGATTTTTCTTGTTATTTTACATTTTCCTTTCGATTTTTTATTGATTTTAATAATGAGCTTGATTAAATTGACATCTCATGCATTTTTGAATGGAAATTTTATATGCATCATTACCTTAAGGAAAGGAGTTACATATATGCAAAACTTTAAATGATTTAATTTAGATTTATTATCAAAATTTTATTTCTTCCTTTTGATTTATGATTATGATTCATACTGATATGTTAATTTGTAACATATGTTTTATTCATTTTCGATTACATTAGTGTTTATATTTTCTTTCTCTCCTGTTTTTGATGATTTGTTTGAAGATCGAAAGAATTTGTAAATAAATAATGACATTTGGTTTTCATTATTGGGAATATTTTGATATCTTTTTTAAGAAGATTTGAAGTTCTACATTAAGGAAATCCTTCCAGGGGAATTCTTTTTTTTCGTAAATCTAGTACCATGATACTATAATTACCTGGTTTTGGAAATATTATTTTTGAACTATCATCAGAAGAATCAAGTAGAAATTTTCCGTCATTATCCATAGATGATATATTTTTCATAAACGATCAATAACTAGTTTACTTTTAAAGGAATTTGTTTTAAGAAACCAAGGGAAATCGATTATTCGAGTAATCATTTGACCTTTTATGCCATACCTTGCTCTTAAGGAGTCCTTCAAATTTTCTTCCTTGTCTATTAGTAGATCTCTTGAGAGATTAAAAATAACCATAGCATGATGCTTTGTGTGAAAAATAGACCCAAGGACTTATTTGAAGGATAGGAGGTCGCTTCACAAGACGATCTAGCATAATCATGTGTTATTACAAGGTGACATTACTACTACTGGTCACCAAGCCAGGGTAATGGATTTCAGCCACAAGACTGAAGGACAAGAGGTCTCATCACAAGTTGGCTTGTTCACTTCTATGGGTTTTTGTGAATGACACTATCGTCAGCTAGTTACCAAGCCAGGGTAGTGGCCTTTAGTTAATTTTCCAAAATAAGAAAAGAAAGTAAGAAAGAAAAATTTATATTATAAGGATTTGTAAGTTGTGTATCTATATCTAGTAGATGGGATAAAAGCATATGAATGAGTTAAAATGTATCTATGTCGAGGCTATAGACGCATCCTGGTAGTAGTGACCATGTATGTGGTATTGAGGTCATCCTTATATGCTAGTTATTCATTTGATTACTTGGTAACTTTTAGAATTGATTCCTGGTAAAGTATACTTTTTTATCATTAAATTAATTTCTTATTCTTCAAATATTTTTGAAGAATAGTGGAGATATTTTTGGTTTTGATAACTTTTAAAGGTTTAATTTTATCTATATAAACCAATAAATAAATTGAAATATTGGTATTTAGAAATTAGCAGTGTAGGAAGACCCTTATCCTTAGTTCCTTGTGTTTGTAAACCTTTATATTAGTCAACCAAATATAATTGCTTCATCCAGCGTGTTTCCATCTGTTGAGCCCCAACAACTCTCATTAAATTTTGCTAAAAATTTAAAGGGCCCCCATTTTAAATTTTGAAAACTCTACTTTTACTTTTGATTTGTTTTGAAAACTATTATTTGTTGATTTAATGTTTGTGGTGTTTTATGTTGAATGTTATTTATAGATTATTTGGCTTATCTTTTGTGAGACGAGGTTTTCATGATTTAGTTTATTTGTGTCATCTGAATATTTTGGTTCTCTGGATATTCAATGTGGTGTGTATGCTCATATGTATTATGAACTTCTTTGAGTTCATTCCATGGATTGATTTTCTTGAAATGGAATTATCATGACTTTTCGTCAATTTTAACATAGTTTGACTTCAATTGCATTAATGAGTTAAATGAATATTTTGGAGAATTTAAATATTTCAAGAAAAGGTTTATTTAAAAATAAAAATAAAATGATTCTTGAAAGAATGTATATTAACAAACAGAGAGGCAAGAAGATAGATTTGAATTTAAAATAATGCATCAATTTTACAAGTCTTATGATTTTGTTAAAAAATAATATTATTTATACTTTCTCTAAAATAAAACAAATTGATTAAGGCTTACTTATGTGCATCTTACTTTCCTCCTTCAAACAACACATTTTAAAGACTAAGGCCGAGCCATGAGTTTTTAAATTTAAAGCGAAACATCAATTAATTATGAAGCTCTCATTGTCAATATAAAATGTCTTTTACACAATATTGCTTATAAATAAACGTGAAATTCATTATAATTAATTAAGAAAAGTATCAACTCAACCCATGCAACTAAAACTTATCATGCTCAAAGAAAACTTTTAGTAAGGATTGATGATGGATGTTTTCTACAACATTTTATTTACCTTGAATTACATTTTATTTACATTGAATTGATTCTTGAGTTGATCATTTTTAGTCAAATATGCGCTTTGGTTTGTGATCCATCATAAAATATGTAATTTATCATTTGGTTATATTTTAATATCGTTTAAATATTTATTAACAAGGTTATATTTTCTTATTAATATCGTTTAAATATTTATTAACAAGGAACCATAATCAAATAAATAAACAAAGTCATTATTTGTACTCATTCAACAACGCATTAAAAATATCATTTGTTTGGGATTGCATAACAAATTTCTTTCTTGGCACAAAGAAACGCCCCTTCCACAAAGCTCTAGGTTTAAATCTTTATCAATTGTTGGCAGTGATAATTTGGCCACTTATAAGCCAAATATTGTTGAATTTTCCCAGTTTACAAAGATGCTACAAATATTTATTAATATCGAAATTGAATTAGTAATTTTCAAAACTTATTCAATCAACGAAACGTGAATAATGAAAAAAAAAAAATATTATAAATTTAACATGAAATTGACACGAAACGTGAATAATGAAAAAAGTAATATATTATAAATTTAACATGAAATTCACTATTTTAGTTATGTTCCATAGAAAGGTTAAATAACTTATGCAGAGGTATAATCTTTGAAAAATAAAATGATTGAGCAATTGCAAGATACAAGTCCATCGGTGAGATGCCAGCAGTGGTATTAGATTTTTTTTCTCCTGCGGGATAGGATTTCATTCTTGTTATTTTTTTTTTGTGATTCTGTAGTTGTACGGTTACAATTATTGAATCACATTTATTTAATTAGATTAAGTTTTGTTTTACATTTATTTTAGGTTTTTTTATTAGATTTTAGTTTTTCTTTATGTTCTGGATAAATTCACTTTTAGGAATTTAGATAAGCTTAAACGAAGTCTCCTCTTCTAAAGAAAATCATTATCGTGGTTAACTGGAGCCATAAAATCTATCGGAAGTAGCTACATCAAACGGTTTGGGTTATGCTTAAAGAATCTCAATTCAGGTTGTTTCCTTTGTGTTGACGAGTGATCACTTATGTCCATCAACACATAGGTAGGGGATAATTATTATTTTCATTTTAATAATTTTTATCATTTATTTATTTTTCCATAGTTTTATGGGAATTGGGGTTATATATATATATATATATATATATATATATATATATATATATATATATATATATATATATATATATTAATTTTTATTTTCTAATTAATGGGGGTAATTAGATTAGTATAATTTTAATTTTCTTTAATTCTCATTTAAATTAGGGAAAATTTTGTTATTTTTTGTAATTAATATAGATTAATGTAAATAATTTTGTGTTTTTTTTTTCTTTTTTATTATTTCCCTAATTATTAAGAGGGAAATTAGCTAAAATTGTAATGCAAGCCATGGGTCCTATGCCCACACAAGTTCTCATTCAAACTATCTATAGGGGATAAAGTCATTTAAATCACTAAGTGTTGAACTTTCTTATGCATGTGGGATTTTTGTTTGTGGGTTTGGGATCAACTACCCGAATTCACCCACGGGTATGATCAATTGTTTCTGAGCAAAAAATTTCAAATGAGCATAAATTGGGCCGCAAGAGTCATAATTAAGCCCATGATACCTCATTGGAAAGGTATCGGATAGAGGAATGTAGTGGCATAGGCCTCTAGGATATAAAGCTGGCAGAAGAAGTTAAAAAAAAAAGTATACCACAGATTCGAGGGTAAAATGGCCATGCAGACTTCAAACAACCATATTCGGGGCTACAGGCAACGAAATCAGGCCCATGATGGCTCGATGGAAATATGGAAGAGATAAGAATAGAATGGCATGGAAAGTGTTGGAAAATTGAGAGCATAAATTGTCTAAAAATGAAAAACATAAAATAAACCTGAATGCATATGAAGAATGGGCTATGCAGACTTCAAAAAGTCATATCTCAAGCTATAGGAAATAAAATCAGACTAGAAATAGTGCAATGGAAATATGAGACAAAGGAGAAAAAGATCAGAAAATCTTAATCAACAAGAAAACACCATGAACACCCAAAATAGCTCAAGGAATAGAAGACGACGCCAACAGGAAATGATACTAATATTTGCTAATGAATGTTATTTATTAGCTTCCCGAGGGAGAAAATAACCTCCTAGGAGACTCTCCAACTCTTATTTGCAGCCCCCACATATTCATTTTTAACAATATGAAATAAATTTGGAATGTAAGATGAGAAACCGAAGGAAAATGAAACAAACAGCCATGAGAGTCAAAGAGTCTCTCTTTTTTTATAAAAGAGATATTGTTGAATGTAAGGAGGGACTTTTTCCATGTAAACAAAACATGGTACTATTAATGATGAGGGAATAAAGAGTAAGAGGCCTTCTGGAAATTTGAGGATTTGATGAATGTATATGAGACTATTCTTTGTGCATTTTTCTTCTACCTGAGTAGCGTATAATTATGTTGTATGAACTATTTCTTCAGGATGTTCTATCTTCTCATGTTGTCATATGTTTTCTTATGAGTACACAAATAATTTTATGAATGCATTGTAAAATTAATTGTCTATGTATCTATGAAATTTATTTTATCACTTGTTGTTAGCATACATGAATTATTTTTTATTCTGATGATATTATCTCTCACTGTATTCATTATTTTAGCTTTTCTCCCAAGATAGCTTAATAGTAGTTAGATTATATTAGTTTGTTTTTAGTTACATTAGTATTAGAATTGATTAGAACTCTTTGGGGGATAGTTCATTGTCTTACCCCTTTTTCTTAATCATGATCGGAAACGATGCCCACATACTCGTCGAAAACACAACACCAGACGAGAGTAGGTCTAATTGGGACCTTCCATCGGGCGTTCTCCCTTACTTTCTTAACAATCCAATTCAGAACCGTCAACACATACACATGGAAACCTACAATCTACACCCCAAATTTGTCCACTCTTAATCCAACCTTTCTTTCTTACAATATATCCCATGTGATTCCATCCACTCCACCAACAACATGTATCAAAATCTACATGAATTCCACCATGGCATTCATTAAAGAGAGAATTTCAATATCATGTTATATACAGGGGGGGAATGGTGGGGGAAACATGATAAATATGTTCCTTTAGGTGAAATAATGATTATAAATAAAAATTGCATGTCCATGTTGATACATAATGTGTACAGACCCACCTTTTGAGACAATGAGTTAAATGCTCTATTTAACCAAGGTTGATAGGCTCTATTAATGCGTAGAGGACCATTTTGGGCCCTGAAAAATAATTTACAACATGTTATGTTTAACATATTTATAATTATGAATAAATGAAATATGTATGGCCAAATACTGATTCCAAGAGCTCCAAAGGAAAATGGGTAAATTAAATTAACTTATATTTATGAAAACTTGATATCGGTGATCCAGGTGTGGAAATAATGAATCGATGCTTTTATTTATGTGAAAGTCACATTTGGATATTATTTTTTAGCAAGTCAAAGTCTCAAGTGTATTGTGATCCTTAAGAGTGTTGAGACATTGGGTAAATGACTACACATTGTTAATTCAAAGTAGATTTATGGAAAATAAATGGTGTCAATGTTCAATTGGCATTGAGAGCTTTGTAAAGATTGGTTACACAACAAATTTTAAGCCAATGGAGGAAAACTCATTTTAATTGGTTCATTTAATAACTAACCATGAATGAAACTTCATTCAAAAGCCAAGATGAGAAATGGAGTTAGTTCTCTTAGATCTGCATGGATAATTTCTCTTAAGTAAATCATTGCATATAGTTAGAAAAAGGAAGTGTAAAGCCAAATTATTAACATAAATAAAAAGTGACATCAAAAACTTCACAACAGATATATATAGAACCTATTCTGAGTTGGTTCATGGAAATCCATTTTAAATGGTAAATATTTGTACTAGCCATTTCATAAAAATAAATGGCGAAAGTTGATCCAAAGAATACTTTATGATGTCTAAAAGAAGTATATGGATTATTCAAAGAAAAATGAAACTATGAAAACATAACATGACAAATTTGAATGGATATATAAGATAATATATTTGTTAGAAAAGGCTCATGGAAAAGAAGTGTGAGGATCGACAAATGAAATCCAATTCTCACATTCAAAAATAAATTATGGCGTATAATTTGAGGTAAGTGAGTATTGAATGATTGTTGGATGCATGGGTTGACCCAGGTTCTACCTTAGTTCTCCAAAAAAAAACTAGAAACCATGAGCCCCTCTAGTAAACCAGAAGGGAAACACTACACACAAAGTGCACAACACAGTCTCACCTAAGATGGCTTATGGGTGATTGCAGGACTCAGATGTTTGCAATCATGGAAGGGATGATGCTCATGGGATGTTAGGCATACTTATACTTAAACTTCATTATTCATCATTCTACCATTCAGGTCTAACATTTATTTAACCTTTAACATTCATTCTACAGAAAATAACTTGTCTAATCTAGTGTGTGATGAAAATTAACCTTATCAGATTCATTCATTTAACCATTGATTCATCATAAAAACATTGAAAGCATAAATAACATATTCCACACATTGACACAATATTTTATTATGGTTCACCCCCCTAGGCTACGTCCAAAAAGATCTGTCATTAAATGCTTCTTTTTTTATCTTCATCAAGAGTCAGTGTTGTGTGCATTACATCAGTAGTATATAAGTAATGGTGAGGCTAACCAGCATCGCACCAAGATCCGCAGATTGCGACTTGACCCTCAGTTGCAACTCCAAAACAGACTCATCTCCAAAAATCTCGATCAAAAACTAGTAACTGCAACTCAAAACTCTCAAAACATACCAAAGATAAGATCGATATGTCCTAGAAACATCATACAACCCCTATAAATACTACCAAAATTGGTTCAAACCCATTACATTGATTACCAAAACCCTAACCCTAGTGTATTAGTTTTTTCCACATAGTAACTTCTTACGCCCAGTTGGTCTTCAATCCAACCATTTCTTGATTTGACTCTTCTTTTCCCCATGTTGTTTTTCCTTATTTCCTATCACTCTTCCTCTTTGGTCCATTCCTTAGTTGAGTACCTCGTTCATTTCACTCTTACTTATTCCTCGAAATTTGCTCACAAAATAGATTGCTCCAATAGGCCCCCAAAACTAACATGTGGCTCATATCGAGCCACTCATGAAGTATTTTCCTCTTGCACTAACTTCTTCGGTGCCTCAAATATACCTGTCATCTCTTGTACTTGTTCTTTTGCCTACTCACTCCTTTTTGCAAATTTTTCCACCAACTGCGATGTAATGTACTCCTTCATCCCTTATACACTCTCCAAGTGTAGCTACTCTATAATTCCTTTTGTTTCCTCCAATTATGTAATCATTCTTTCTACCCCTTCCTGTAATGGCTCCAGCTAAGCCTGCCTTAAATGCTTCACTTTCTAGACTTCCTTCAACTCTGCTTGCATGTTTTTCATCTCTTGTGCATTGTTCATCATGTCTAATATGGACATATTCTTTTGTCTATGCTTCAAATCCTTGACTACAATTTTTATGTTTCTCTCCTTCTGGTCTAATTATTGAATCTTCACATCTTCTTGCAATTTTTTCCACATCTTTGATGTACTATTATATAGTTATGTCATTCATGTAATCTCCCTTTCAATACTTTTTGTATATTCTACATCATGTTGTTCCCTTTGTGCTTTGATCTCTGGGGGAGTCCTAGGGATAACCTTCTCTACCAGGTCTATGATTTCATGCCTATAGCTCTCCATCATCTGCGTTATATTTTGACTCTTCCCTTATGTGCTTAGATCCTCTTCTACTGTGCTATCTAGGATGGTTTGAAAGACTTCCTCAAGCCTTTGTTCTAGTTTCTCTATGTGTTGTTTTTCTTCATTCCTCTCGAGTTGCACTTCTTTGAGGGTTATCCATAATATCTCCTTTGCCTCCCTAGATGTCTCTAAGTTCGTTTCATTTATCCCAGCCCTTGATTTAACTTCATTTGCGATGCTTATATGAAAATTGTATAATGTCTTGCTTAGAATCTTGGACAACACCTAGTCCAACTGCTCTATATATTTCAAGGGTTTCTACATTGTTTCCTTGTCTATTTGTAGCATCCCTTTGTTGATTTGGAAATTCTCACTTCCCATTGTTGTTTTTTGTACTGTATCTTTTTCTTCATGATTTTCCTCCTTCTCCGCTATGCCCTTCTATTGTGCTACATCCAATTGTAGTTGTGCCAAAGTTTTCTTAACCTCTGTTAGTTTCCTAATTACTTCTTCATGTTGCTTCTTAGCATCGTCCCACGACTCTGTTGTGCTGTCTTTTACCTTATCATCCACTAGTTCAGAATCATCCTCTGTCAATTTCATCTCAGGGATGCTTTTATGTGCCTTCATCTTCTTTCTCTATCCTTCTTCCTGTAGCATGGTCCTCTTCATCGACATATTTTCTATATGCATTGACGTTGCAGGTACTTCTATATCCAGGATATCTCCTCCTCCTTATTCCTCCTATGTGGGAACATTGTGCTCCTTTCGTGCTTCTCCATTGGTCACTCTGGCACAATCCTTCTCCTATGTTGATGGATTTGGGATGTTCTTATGTTGTCTTGGTTTCCTCATGGTCATGCTCCCTCCTATATCCTTTGTGTCCTCGGCATCCTTCCTAGTGTTTTATATCATACTGTTGGATTTATGCGATGTGCCATTTTCTACAGGTCACTTCCCTTTTTGTGCTCAGCATCCTTCTTGGTGTTTTATATCATACTGTTGGATTTATGCAACGTGCCATTTTCTACAGGTCACTTCCCTTTTTGTCCCTTATTTGAGGTCATTGGTACCTTCCACTCATATGGTCAGTATTTCATGGCCCATTGGACTTCCTCCCCAGTGATGCAGTACCTCATCTGTAGCCAATTCTTCGTTGGATATCTCTTTTCCTGAATCCATACATTATGCCTTGATACCTAAAAATATGTTATATATATTTGTTCCTCCATCACTTCTAGTGGTATCCTCCATGTCTCAACCACCTTTTCATGTATCTCCTTCAAATATATCACAAATATACTAGAGTTGGCCTTCCTTTATTTTGTGGTTGAAGTGGGCTAACTTGGTGTTATGGGACTTATTGGTAAATGTGGAAATAAATAGATCTCCCTAGATCCACCTATATCTAGAAAAAAAAAGAATAAGACATGACACTTTCCCTAAGCTCTAATCATTTAATTTAATATCAAACAAAATATAGGCAACATATCGTTTAAATACTGCTTCCTCTTGTCATCGTCATCCTAGCTCCACTCCGGTGCTCCTGTGATATTAGATATGCAAGAGAACACAAGCCAACCAAAGTGAAAGCAATATAGCATACTCAAAGATAACCTATGTATGTGATCAAGGAATCATACAATAAAACGAGATGAGTTTTATAGGAAAGAAACATATCAATGTATTATAAATAATGAAAGTGGAGATTACAACCAAATCCTTGATGTGTCAAGGTCCCCTTCTGATGACCCTTTGATCCAAGACACATACTTGCTCCAAACTTGAATGAAGAAGATCCACAATGACTTGATGAACTGA
>CBVK0100131917.1:0-19598 GCA_900067695.1 Picea abies | reverse complement strand
ACATCATGGTTGGAATACTTGAGCTTCCCAACATGACCCAGTAACTGTGGTTCTACCTATACGCCCTCTGGTATGCGTGGTAGCACAATTTCTACTATCAGTTTCTGACGAGGTGAGCTTGGTATCAGAATTTTGTCATCCTACTGTGGTGCTTGGTACGAAGTTCCAACAATCCCCGTTTGCTTCCCTGTAAGCCATTTTTGTCCAAGACAAGGTAGTTCCCATGATATCTTATGTATATTGATCAAGGCTGGGTACCTACGGCTCGTCGGATTTCCCTTCTGATGCTCAATTCTATTTTGTGTCATTTCCTTCCATGGATGGTTTGGTGCTTTCTGGTAGCACATCCTGTTGAGGTTCCGCTTCTTCATTCAGAGGTTCTCGTGGTTCTGCTTGCATATCCTCTTTCAATTCCTCTAGTTTTGGTTGTTGAATCTCTTCCAGTATCGGTGTAGGGCTCACCAGCANGGTTGTTGAATCTCTTCCAGTATCGGTGTAGGGCTCACCAGTGGTATCTCTGGTGATGGGATCTCATCGATATCGATGATCTCTGGTTATTTTCTTCCAGTGGTCCTCATGACCTAGTTTGAACTCTGGTTGATCTAGCAGTCAAGCTGGGTTCAATGGACTTCGGTGGTGCCATAGTGGTGAGTATAGAGCATCTGCTATCTATAGAGGCCTGTGATATTTCTTTGTTCATTCGAGCTACTATTTCTCTCTCTGTTTTCTTCTTTCACAAATAGACAAGTTGCTTCCATGCTCGCATGTTGTAGGGGCTTGTCCTAAATCTTATCGAAGACGCATCCTCCATGATGCAATTGTTATACCATAATTGTGGATTCAATGCATGTGCGACAATTTTATACTTTCCATTATGCTTCTCTGGCCGTTTCTAGTTGGCATGTTTAATGTGACGTTCCATCAGTCCTTACCATCTGGCCGTTTCTAGTTGGCATGTTTAATGTGACGTTCCATCAGTCCTTACCATGTCTTAATTCTTCTTTCTCCTGTCCTATCATCCCTCTTTTGCTGACTTTTCATTTCTCTCTCCTTTATCTTAGGCATGTGACTGTTACCCTTGCCTTTACTGCATTCATGTTTCGAGCGTCCTATGGCTTTTTTCATGGCCTTTTAGTTTTTCTTTTTTTGTTTTTACTGCACAGTGGGTGGTCGAATGTCCTTGTACAACTTCAGTCAGCTCCCGTTGATCATTCCTCAAAGGTCTGTACCTAATAGATCTATTAGTTGTATGGCTCCGCTATCTATTACATATTTGACCTTGTATGGTCCTATCCAATGCATTCCCAACTTTCCTGGGTGTTGAATCAATTTGTTGTCATAGAGCAATACTAGATCTCCTTCTGTGAAAGTCTTCTTATTAATGTGTCGATCATGCTATGCTTTGTCTCTAGCCTTCTTCACTTGTTGATGGACTCCTGCTAGGATTCGGTCTTTCTCCATTGCTAACAACTGATGTAGCCTTTCTTGTATTGTGCCACGTTCTGTCATTTGTGTGATAGAGGCTATGTGTAAGCTGGGTATTAAAAATTCCAATGGTACTGTCGCTTCTTGGTCATAGATGAGTTTGAATGGTGTGTGCCTTGTCAACTTCTTACATGTCATCCTATACACCCATAATGTTGTTGATAATTTAAGGTCCCAGTCATCTCTGTTGACATTACAAATCTTTTTCAATGTGTTCTATAGAACGTTTTTGAAGGCTTCTACTGTGCCATTCGCTTGTGGGTGATACGGTGTGATTTTTTGGTGGTGAACTTCAAATTCTTCGAGCATCACTGATACGGTGTGATTTTTTGGTGGTGAACTTCAAATTCTTCGAGCATCACATGGATGGTTCTATTTATGAAATGCATGCATCATTAATTACTTTTTCAAATAAAAAGTGTGCAGCGGTCTCTGCGCTACATTCCTTTACTGGTGTGGCTTCCACCCATCTTGTTAGATATTCTGTCGTGGTGACGATGTATCTTGCCCCTGTTCTTTTGGCTAGTGGGTTAATAGGTCCCATAAATTTTATTTCCCATTTATCAAATGCTTGTAGTGTCACTTGCGGTCGTAACGAAATCTCATCTCTTTTGTTGGGTTTGCCGACCCTTTGATAGACATCACATCCTTGACAGTATTCTTTCGAGTCCCTATGCATCATTGGCCACCATAGTCCTACATAGAGTACCTTCTGCATGGTAGCTTTTCCTACATAATGTCCTCCTACCAATCCCTCGCAAGCTTCTAATAAAATCCTTGGTCATTCGTTCTTAAGCACGTACCTTTGTAAAAACAATTCTGCACCCATTTTATATATATGTTCTGCGATCAATTGATAGTCAGTTGCATGAACTACCAGGTTATTCTTCTATGTAGTGGTATACTCTTGTGGTGCGGTACATGTGCTTAAATACTAGATGATCTCTGCGAAGTAGTCATCAACAATTTGTACTGAGAATCACTGTACATCCGGAAAGTTTTCTTCTAAGCTTGTGGGTTCTTCTCCATTGGTGACCTGTGATAGGTGCTCAAGGCCTGCATTTAGTTTCCCTGGATTGACGATTACTTTGAAGTCAAATTCCTAGAATAATAGTAACCATTGGTAGATTCTCCCCCCCAATACTGGCTTGTTGACTAGGTAGTTTAGGGTTGAGTGATATGTAAACATCTTAAAATGTTTTCCCAGTAAGTAGTGTCTTTTAGGGTTGAGTGATATGTAAACATCTTAAAATGTTTTCCCAGTAAGTAGTGTCTAAAATTTTGAAGTGAGTAAACCATATCTAGGCCTTCTCTTTCCGTTGTATTATAATTCTGTTCTGACTCAGATATTTTTTTTCTTGCAAATGCTATCAGGTGATCCAAGTCTCCTGCTCTTGGTTGTGCTAAGATAGCTCCCAGTGCTATCGCTAATGCATATACATGCACATGGAATGCCTTTCCCCAGTCTAGAAATACTAATATTGGTGCAGTGACAATATTTTCCTTCAGGGTATCCAGACCATGTTGACACTAGTCATTCCATTGGTACTTTGTATCCTCCCTTAGCAGTTTTTCCATTGGTGTTGTGATCTGCGCATATCCTTTGATAAATTTTCGATAGTATCCTGTGTGTCCTAGCGTTGCTCATAGATAAAAGACTATTTTTGGCACTGGTATATTAACGATGACAACGACCTTTACTGGATCGACTAATAACCCTTGTTTTCATACTACATGGCCCAATAGTATCCCAAATGATGTTCCAAATATGCATTTCTTTATGTTCAGTGATATATGACACTGTCTGCATCACTCTAGAATAAAGCGTAAGACTTCTACATGTTTTTTTAATAGACTATATACTGTCCAGTCATCCAGATATACTTCGAGAAACTAGTGGATGAATTCTAAAAATGCCGCAATAACCACTCTAGAGAAGATTGTTGGTGCATTCTTCAGTCCAAAGTGAATGACTGTATATTGGTAAGATCCCCATTCCTCAGCGAATGTGGTCTTGTATCTATCCTCCTGTGCTATCTTAATCTAATGGTAACCTGAGAATCCATCGGTGAATGAGTACTCTTCGTTTCCCCCCACATTCTCTAGCACTTCATTTGTGAATGGTGTAGGGAATGGGTCGTGTAGGCATGTATCATTCAACTTCCTCAAGTCGACGCATATTCTGATCCCAATTCCTTACTTCTTGTCCTATATGACCATCGAGCTTATCCACTCTGATTCCTCGACTGGTTTGATTATGCTGACTTCGAGCATTCGGTCAATATCCTCTTTAAATTTCTGTTTATAAATAGGGTTCAGTCTATATGGTCGTTATCGGATTGGTCTCACTACGGGTCTGAGTGGTATTTTCATTTCTCCCATTTCACCTACTATACCTTTCATCTCTATAAATGTTGTAGGAAATAAGTCGTTGTATTCGCGCAACAATTTTGTAATACTTTCTATTGTTGGGTCATCACAGTAGTCTCTAATGCTAGCCATTTTGGGATGTTCCGCTGTACTGATGTTAACTTTCTTTACCTTGATTGGCACGGAAATAAATTCAGATTCTATTTGTGGTCCCTTAACATCTCTGTCACCTTATGCTTCTATAATCTGAATGTTGCGTGGGTTCTCTTCATCTGGTATGTCCTCCTGTACCTGGTACCATGACAATAGTTCCTTGACTGTCTATTTATTCACTGTTGCTCTTCAGTAATAAGTTCTATTTTTGGCTCCTCAATGAATATGACTCTGATTCATTTAAGAGATGCGTCTATGTTGGGGTTCTCATGCTCGAATGAGAAGGAGGTGGTAAAGTTTTGCTGCAAAGTCACCCATGTTGTAGTCCTTTGCGCAGTTTCTGATCTGTACACCAGTTCACTGGTATGCCTTCTAATGTATGAATAAAGTGGTGAGTCCATTCCTCAGG
This sequence comes from Picea abies, assembly GCA_900067695.1. Lineage (NCBI taxonomy): Eukaryota > Viridiplantae > Streptophyta > Pinopsida > Pinales > Pinaceae > Picea > Picea abies. The sequence continues at coordinate 15,181 of CBVK0100131917.1, read as the reverse complement.
TGGTGTCAATTTCCACAGTGTTTCACACTCCCTTACATGTTTTGTTGGTGTTCCAAATACTTCATATTTCTATTGTTTGTTGTTTTTCTGTGGTGCGTTGAACCTTATTCATAGTAGCATTTTACATTGATACCAGTTTGTGATGGTCTCCTTGTGTGCGCCCCACCATCTGGTGGGTGTGGCCTTGAGTGCTAAGTGCAGTGCTAGTAGCCTCTGGTTCTTTAATACTTCATCCTCATATTGTGCTAAGAATGTTTCCAAATCATCAAGTCCATGGAAACTGGGTGGTTCTGCGATTTCTATGCCTATCCATCACATTGCATGCTCTATTCTTGCACATCTTCTTGTGGATACTTCAAGTAGTCTCTGCTACCAATTTTCTAAACCGGTGTCTGAATCCGTTGCACATGAAGTAATACTATGCCAACTGATTACCCCGTTTGCAGTTGGGTTTACATAATCCTCCTTGCATGCAATTGTCCTGTATAATTGGTTGATTTCCTCTAAGTTTAGGCAAGTGGGTTCTATGAACCTTTCCCCTTCTGATGGATCTAGTGGTGCTATAACCCTGTAATCTCCAAATTGAAATGTCATTTTTCTTGTCTTCAAATTAATTATGGTTTGGTTGTGGAATGCCCAGTCTAGACCGAGTAGTGCTAGGTATGGCGTTTTGCCATATACTATTTCAATGACTTCAAAATCTTCTTTGGTGTGCACACCATCAAGATATACTGTTACTCTCTTAAGCCTCCCGATTGGTAGGACTCTGCGATGGTTTGCTAATTTTAATTGGACATTCGAATATCCCAAGGTTGATTCTTCCATGCATTGCCAGGTTTTCTTGGGTAGTACATTTACTTCAGATCCTAGGTCGCATTGCCAGGTTTTCTTGGGTAGTACATTTACTTCAGATCCTAGGTCCAGTATGATATCTCCCATATTGAAATCCCTAATGTTGGCATTCAATCTAAATTCCCTACTTGTTCTTCTCCTTTTGTGTAGGTTATTGACAATTTTTGTTTCTAGTTTTTGTTCTGTCTCATTGCTACATTTCTCTAATATGTTTTGCAATATTTTCACAGATGAAGGATCACTTAGCATTTTGATGCATGACTTCCAAAAGTCTTGGATAGTACTTACTTGTCACTTAAGTGACAGTCCTTCGGTATGATCCAATGATGGCGACATTTCATATTCTGGGTCTTCGTGGGGTGGTTGCGTAGTAGAATTCGATGCTGTGTCCTTCTGAAATTCCTATCTAGCTTCCTTAAAAGTCTCTTTTTCTTTGGGCGCATCAAAGTTCTTCCTTGGTAAAATATTCTTTCTTACCCACTGGTTCTGTGCAGGTTCTTGTTGGACTATGTCGTTTCTTGTCTTCTTTCCTCCTTGGGTGACTATGTTGATATTTCGTTCATCCTCCCTTGCTTCGGTGAAATCCATTGAACATTATGATTGTTCTGGTTCCTTTTTTCCTGGATCTTTACTAATAGTGTCGAGAATTCCTCTATCTCATGATCCAATGCATGACAATATATATAAGTTGTTGGCGGCAGTGGGCATTCCCTTGCATAATGTTTAGGTTCTTAACAATTGTGACACGTGACTAGTCCTCAACCACGTCCAAAGCCTCCTCTATCTCTTCATCCTCCTCGATAGCCTGCTCAGTCCCCTCTCGGTGTGTTATATGGTTGTGCTTGGTTGTACTGCGCAGTATTATACTGAGGTTGTGTCGGGTTGTATTGTGGTTGCATATCGTTGTATGGTTGTTGTGCAATGTTGTAATACAATTGTGAAGTATTGTATGGAGCTAGGGCTTGATTGAACTGTGGCGCTTCTTGCCTAGTCATCATTTCAGCCTGTACCCTATAGGCATTTGATGTTCTTTCCCACATCAACTCCATAGTTCTACAATCTTTGTCATCATGGCCTATAGACTTACAAAAAGTGCAATAAGAATTCTTGGGAACTATCTGGTACTTATGCATCATCGTGCAGTGATAAGGGTCGTGACCTAATTTCTTGCATATTTCACACCATAGTCCTCCCTGTGGGAGTGGGTTTGGCATGCATGTTTCCATATACTAAGCGAATGTTGGACATTCGTTCTTGTGGTGTCCTTCTGTACTGCATGTGGTGCACCAAACGACTTCTCATTTGTCCTTGTTCTTATTCTAATTCAACTGAAATGTGAGGTTCTTCAAATCCTCTAATTATTCAATGGTCAGGTCAGTCTACTAGTACTGGTTCTCTTCCAGCTGCAAGGCTACTTATAGTGCCTCATCCTGCGTCTGAAAATTCTATTTTCATAAAGGGTATTTTAAATGCTAGAGTAGTGAGTTGACAAACAGATCTCAGTGCTGCATCTCAAGGTATTTTAACTTTCCCTTCAATCACTTAAATATTTGGTCAATCTCCCATACGGAGTCTCCTGGCTTCTGTGGAATCTCAATCATTTCATTCATGTACCAGTCCTCTGAGCTCGGCTTCTAGAACTCATTAATCAGTAGCTTCTTGATGTCTACTAGTTTCCTCGTCATCCCATGAGCATTGTTTGTGTCTAGACTCATGTACCAGTATAGTGCATGGTATCTTAGAGTGATTGCTAGCTACGCAAGTTTGGTATCTTCATTTGTGATCTATTTTTCCTCTCAGATCTTAGCACAAATGAACAATTTTTTCTTCGAGTCTTCTACTGATTCTCCTCAAAATTCTGGTAATCTGAATGTGGGGTCATGTCCTGCCATTCTAAAGATTAAATTTCTACCTTCGTCGCATGGTGTAGATACTTGACTCGTACTACCTGAAATGGCTCCTCCAATTGTTTCTCTTGTGGTAGATGTGGTTCTCGCTATCGAACTTCCTTCAAACTTTGGTTTTCTAAACGGTGATTTTCTCTTTGGTGTATGAGTCGCACATGGGTTTATGGGTTCCACACTGACATTAATACATAAAGGGTGGCTCTTGTCTCATCCTGTTCTTGGGCCTCTTGTTTTCCTCTCATAGGTTGTGCACAAAATTTCCTCAACCTGCTCCACAACACATAGATCCTCTACCTCTTCTTCGTGGCTTGCCAAGCCCTCCCTCATGGCTACGACTCTTTTCTTGGTATTCACCTTATATCACACTGACATTAATATGGAAAGGATGGCTATCTTCTCCTCCTTTTCTTGGGCCTCTTGTTTTCCTCTCATAGGTTGCGCACAAGATTTCCTCATTCTTCTCCACAGCCCAGAGATCCTCTACCTCTTCTTCATCGCTTGCCAAGCCCTCCCTCATGGCTACGACTCTTTTCTTGGTATTCACCTTATATTGGTAGGGTACTCTGCTACGTGTCATTCTAGGTGATGCCAAGATCCACTTAAGTTGGTTGTCATCCATCAAGAGTGGGTCAAAGAATTCCTCCTCCTTCTTTCCTTTATCCTCTCCTTCGGCCATTTATCCTACCCTCTGTCAATGATTCCCCCCTTCCCCCATGCACACAGGGAAGTTTAGCTATCTACTTCCATCATCATTACACCTTTTTTATATAGCAGTATTTTAATCAAAGTATACAATGATCGAATGTACCTTCTGCAAGGTCTACGTAGAAATTCCTGCTTTGTCACGCTATATGACTTCGTTGTGTCAACTGCAAATTCTGTGATGAAGCCTACCAGAATACTATCAAGCCAAAAGTTGACTGTGCGGGTGAATTTTTTGTTCACCTATTGTAACCGGTCAATCTGTATTGGGGTCCAATCTAGTTTTTGGATCTGGTTCAGAGCGTGGTTATCTTTCAACCTTAGTATCCACTCCTGCAATAGGCGAGGAAAATCATAGAAAAAGACTTCATGTAAATCCATAAACACATATTTATCCAGATATTTGTGAGGCATCCGGCTAGGATTTCTAGGCAAACTCTATCTCTTTAGTTCTCAACTAGCCTTCGATTTCTTCTTTTGTGGGGTTCCACGATCTCAACATTCCCTTCTAGTGACTCAACAGTCTTCTAGTTTTTCTCATTTTTGTCCACATGTGTTCTATCCTATCTACTCATTCCTTTCTTGTTCCTCTTACAATGACAATGAAACCATTTGTTGGTTCTTTAACCTACTGGACAACTTCTCGCTACTGACCCGGGGTTCATATCTTTCATGGTACCAACAAAGTCTAAAACTATCGGCCCTTTTGGTGAAACAGAAGGAAACACAACACACAAAGTGTACTGCGTAGTCTCACCTGAGATAGATTTTATGGGTGGATGTAAGACTCAGGTGTTTACAGCCTAGGATTGAGTAGGAGATAGAGGGTCTGTATTCTGAGCCACTACTTATTAATTTTATTACAAATTACTATTATCTGGCCTTCATAATTCAATCAGTGTAACATAAATAAACTAAATAGAATAATAACTCATTCATTCATTGCAATTAGATTTTAAATAACAAAAGTAAAAAAAGATACACATGCATTCATCACATCACACAGGTATTACCGTGGTTCACCCCCTCTCGGGGCTACATCCACAAAGATTTGGCTCTTGGCTCTCTTATTATGATAGTTCTACAGTTCTCACGCCTCGCGCTTACAATTCTTCTTCTATCAACAAAATATCTGTGAGGTGAACTAGATTGCACGAGGCTCCTCAGCCTGCAATCTGATCCTCGAGGTCTACCTCCAGCTCAACTCTCTCATTCCAAGTAATTCTCTTATCAAAATATTACATAAATGGAAGCTCAAACTTCGCACAATATCTGAACTTCTAAAATCTTGAACGATGAACCAACCTCTCTTTGATACCTACTTTCCTATATTTATATCTATCGGGCTCTTCAGCCGTTTACACAAAAAATATTATAAAAAACCCTAACTTTTTTGTCATTGGGTCTTCCTTCTCTTCATGCATTCACTGCTTCCTTCCAGCTGTCGCCTCCTTCTTGCATGTGTGTGTGTTGTGCTTCTTGGTAGTTGTCGCTTTCCTCCCACATGATTTCTTTCCCACGATTTCTCTTCCAGCTATCGTTCTTCTTCATGCACACCTTCTTTCCCATTTTGGCCTGCTGCCAACACATTTATTTTCTCTAGATCAACTTGGATACCTTTTTTTTAGATGTGATGTTCCAATACAATTCCATCAATTGCCATCATGAAACACGTTTCATTACTAAGGGAAAAATTTGACTTCTTGTACCCGATTAATTTATTTTCTTGTATTGGCTAATGCTTCATCAAATACTTCCCCATATGTTGTAAAATCATCCATATATATTTACACACAATAATGAATGTGATCAAAGAATATACCTATGAAAATTCACTGAAAGGAGGTAGGTGTGTTGCATAACCTGAATGCTAGAACACGATAGGTGAATGTCCCCCAAGGACAGAAGAATATTGTTTTCTCGTGGTCTTCAGGGGTGATTTGAATCTGGTTGTATCCATTGAAACCATGAAGAAAAGACAAATTCTTCTTTCTTGTGAGTGTGTCCAGGACTTGGTTGAAAAATGGTAATGGGAGGTGATATTTATGTGTTGCTTTATTCAATTCTTGATAATCTACACAAATCATCCATTTACTAGTTTTCTTTGGTACCATGACAAGAGGGGAGACCCACTAGCTATTAGAAATGGGATAAATGAAATTAGTTGTAAGTAATTTCTGTAGTTCTTCTTTGACTATGTCTTTCATCATTGGGTTAATCTAATGCTGAGGTTGATGAATGGGTTTGACTCCTTCTTGGATATATATATGATGTGTACATAGGTTAGGGTGGATCCCCTTCATGTTAGAGTAATACCAGGTGAAGGCATCACTCTTCTTCCATAACACTTGAAATAGTCGCTCTTTTTGTTCTTCAGTTAGGCCTTAGTTGATTTTCAAAGTTTTACCTGGGATAATTTCTATGATTTCTATAAGGGATCCTTGGTCTTTTTCTTGTATAGATTCATGTTCAATGGTTGATATTCTTTTGGAGGATAAGGAAATTTGATTTTATGGTTTCATAATATGCTCAAGAAGATGTGTATTTTGTGAGGAAGAGGAGGAGGCTATAAAATCATTGATTTCTTCATCCTCTATTTTATCTCTTATGGCTAGGTATTTATCTATGGATAGGACCTAGTGGGATTCCCCTTCTTCATCAATTTATTATTCATCCTCCCAAAGTGGTGTTTTTAAGTATATGTTGGGTTTGTCAGGAGGGTAGAGAGTGAATTTTTTGGTGTATGTCCCATGGGAAATAGTCATGATAATCCAACTAGTTAGTTGTGATATGGTTGTTGGATAGCTACATTTATTTATACTATTAATGTACCATTGATATACATATGAATTGATTTTGACTTGGCTTGGTGTATAGATTAAATACCCATCGATGACTTTATTTTACTCTATTCCTTTTTTTGCTACTTGTCAAGAATATTTAAAATTTTGTTTTAGTTTGGTATATTTATGATGGCAACAATACTATTTGGTCGTGATAAAGAAGATTGGTGGCAATGATAATAAGAAGATATGAAATACATGTTTTTTATTTTGTTATCTTTGCACAATTTTTGGGTCAACTAATGAAATTGGTTAATATTGCATGCATTGTGACCTATGGCATATTGATGTCTATGGTCTTCACCGAGTTTTTACTCTGCTTGACATCTATCTATACCTATGGTCATCTTTGGCCTATATTTTAACCATCATATATGCAGATTATAGTGTTATCTCCTCTGTATGTCAAGATTAACTCAATAATAAAATCTCGATATTGGAAAGGGTTCTTCATGTGAAATTGCATGGAAATTTTGGAAAGAAATAAGTGCAAGTAGGCAATAGAAATAAGTTGTCATAGGGTTGTGTACTTTGTGTTAAAACTCTAATAATAAGTTAGTTAGTTTACCTAACTGTTATATAGTTACATGACAGTTACGGTTTTTTTTTATTATATATGTACTTATATGTACATGATTATTCACTCATTGATGAATATAGAGTATGTCTTTTCTGCCGGTATTTATTTATCTCTGTTCATCATGCTTTCTTGACTGCTTGAGTTATTTCAATTATGTTCATGCTATTTCTTCATTATGAATATAACAGTGGTATCATAGCTTTATGATACCTATGTGCCTGTGCGAGAGTTAAAAGATTTCATCCCATAAAGACACGTTGAAGAGAGAGCTAGCTTGTAGAATTCATGAGAAAGAACTGTCAAGGGATTAGTTTTCCAACTACTCTCCGAGGGTTTAGTTTGGAATCTGAATTCTGTGCAGAAAGGAAGTTCGTGGAAGTGGATCGACGAACAATATTAATCCAACAAATCATTCAATGTTGCATCAATGGGCCTCACTCCATCATGGGAGGGCCCAAGATCCTGGAGATAGAAAAGCTTCTTGTTTGAGTTGAAAGAGAAGAGTCACGGGTTTAATGAAAGGGTCATCCATTTGTGTGCATGGTTGAAGAGCCATTGGTTTTGAGATCTAATCTGATGGAGATCGAATGGAGTGGTATCAGTTGATGGTGGAGCCACTGCAATAAAGATATTGTTGAAGAATCGCTGAGAAAGGGTTGCTTGGAGATTTTTCGTAGAAAGAAAAGTAATGAATGACGTGGTTAGAAGTTGGTCCATGTTTTGTTGTGTTGGGATTGTTTGTTAGCTGCTTGCAAAGTTGACATAAATTTTTTATTGAAGAAACTCTACAAAATTATTCCTGGTGGATATATATCAGACATGTAGGAAGTTTGTAATGATGGATAGAGCCATGCCATTTATGGGAGAGCCAATTGAGATTTATTTGGTGGAAGATAGTCGTTCATTTTTTCAAAGTCGAGTAGACACTCATAGTTGTGTAAACCTCTGTGAAAGAACAGTTGGTTGGGTGGAAGAACCATTGTGGATATTGACCGAATGACCTTGGAGTCTTGGAGTCACCGCGGTAAAGAAATTTCCAGCCATGTAAAAAAAGATAGCAAAATAAAGAAAGTAAACCTCCGTGAAAGAGAAGTGGATGAAGGTACTCTTATTTTCTTGGGTTAATAATTTAATAATCTTTAAAAATATCAAAAATTGTTTTTGGTGGAGAAATATATATATTAAAAGGATTGGAAAACTTTTGAAGTTATAAGGGTGCTAAAGGGTGCTTGTCATGGTGTTATAAAAAGTATTTTTTTTTTGGTTACAGAGTTATAAGGTTTTGTATGGAGGAGTTTTCTCCATTGATTGTAATTGTTATAAGGGTTTTTATTTTGCCTTGAACTTGTAAAGGTGTTATAAGGGGTCCAACAAATTTCATATTTGTCTTTGCGTCCTTGACCCACCCAAAATTTAATAAGGGGGTCTGTATTAGGATTTTTGTGTGTGTTTAAGTTATTGGCCATTTATCTTCCATAATCTGCATAATGGCAAGAATTGGAGAAATATTTACAATATTGTGCACATTAATTAACTCAAGTACAACATCTAAAATTGCAATAAACAAGTGCACTCTTAGTACAATTATTACTTGTTTACAAGTAACACACATGAAGATTGATATGTTCAAACTTCAAAACAAAATGTTATCTCATGAGTTAAGTTTGCTTCAACACCAACAATGTGATTTCAACAAACAAGATGACATCGAGGATGAGAATAATGAAGACACTCAGTTGACTAGTGAGGAAAGTCATAAACATGAGGATGGATTAGATGAAGTCCCTATTACAAGAAAATTTATCGATAAATGTGGCAAAGAAATTAGAATTGTTCGACCGTGGGAAGAATTATGCTTTAAACAAAATCGATATGGACTAATATATGTAAAGGATGCTGAAAACCTTTTTCATATTCCTAATTATTGTGAACCTGTTTTCTTTGTGAGTGGAGTTTTTTTAAATGATGATAAGAATACAGAGCTTGAGGATATTGGTAAGGAACAGGTACATGATGTTGTTACAAGATATTCCAGATCATGATAATAAGTTAGATAAAGAACCCATATAGTGCAAACACTGTCACCAGTTTGGCCATGATAAGTCAAACTGTTTTGATCTTCACCCATGAAGATTTTGTGGGAAGAAAAAGGTGTCAAAAGCGCAAGTGGAAACATATTCATTTTGAATGGTTAGTGAATTGGTGTTGGCGTTTGGAAGTCAATTTATTGGAGCATTCTTATCGATGGATTTATACACAAGTACAATTGTACTTGATTGGAGATATTTCTATAGTTGACGGACATGAATGTTTTAAATGAATGGATGATAGAGGGTATGATCAAGGCCCAATTGATGTAGTCTTCTGAGTTGACGATCGAGTCTTCAAACATTGTGAAAGCGTACACAATGTTCCAGTAGCTTATACAAGTGATGGATATTTTCTTAGCCATACTTGTGAATGACGGTCAAGGGAATTTGAACCACTTGTCCCTGACAGGGGAAATCTAAAGTTTTCAGTTAGGTTCCAAGTTTGATTTAGATCCTGTGAACAGATGATTGAGTATGCAACCTAGTTCTTGTATGCAATCTTGTTCCTAAAAATATTTTCGTTGATAGTTTGTGGTCAGCTTAAAACCACCAATTGAGCAAAGGCATGAAGTTCTGCTTGTTACATTTTCAGAATTTTGAGCCTTGATATCTTGTTAGTTTATGGTCAACTTAAAACCATGACATTTAGTAGAAGACATCATCTTCTGCTAGACATTCGGTTTGTGGTCATCCCAAAACCACCAGATTGGTTTGTGGTCATCTCAAAACCACCAAATGAGTTTGTGGTCACCCTTAAACCGCAAATTTAATAGAAGACATGAGCTTCTCCTATTTTTTTTCAATCCCTTTGAATATTCGCTTGACACATTATTGATTGTAAGTAGTGACCGTTTTTCAGGCAAGAACAAACTTATGATTAAGGGGGGATGTTAAAACTCTAATCATATTTTTCAGGCAAGAACAAACTTATGATTAAGGGGGGATGTTAAAACTCTAATCATAAGTTAATTAGTTTACCTAACTGTTATACAGTTATAGGACAATTAAATTTTTTATGTATTATATATGTACTTCTATGTACATGATTATTCGCTCATTGATGAATATAGAGTATGCCTTTTCTGCCAATATTTATTTATCTCTATTCATCATGGTTTCTTGACTGCTTCAGTTATTTCCATTATGTTTCTGCTATTTTCTTCATTATGAATCTAACACTTTGACATTCACCAACAATCTGCATATTTATGAAGTTATGGGCATCTTCGTACAAAGTTACGCATGGAACCCACATAGATTTTTTTGTCAAAGAACCTTCTGGCTTTTCAAATGTAGCTCCGATGACTAAATTATTGGGTGTCAGTTGTAGATCTAGGTATGCAAGGATTATTTAGCCAGAAATATGAAGTGTTACTTCAAGGATGGAAAGATACACATAGTGTATATTGCATATGCTCACTGTAATGCCATTAAATCCAGCAAAGCACAAAACGTGGTCGCTCCGCCATTTTGGCAATGTTCATGCTCAAGCACCATAATGCGGTTGTAATTTCTACTGAATGCCACAAATGTATGCTAAATTTAGAGGTGCCTCTTGACATATGGGAATTTCCTTCTGTTCATAGGTCTTGTGCCTAGTAGCTATGTAATTATACACTCTGATGTGTGAAGAATTCAAGGAATTTTTAGATTTTAGTTGATCTAACAAAATATATATTGTTTGAGAGAAGGGGACGTAGATCTGGCATGAACAATTTTATGTACATATAGCCTTAAGTCGAGCTACTTCGCTTCAACTCAATAAGAAAATTAGCATTTACATAAAAAAATTCTTTTCATTACGAATACACACAATAGAAATACATTTACAAAATTGTTGTTAGATTCAACTTATTCTAAACTTGAAAGAGAGGTTGAGAGAATCTCTTGACAACTTCCAACAAATCCAAACCAATCACTGACGGATTCTATTGTAAGCAATATCTCCAACACCCTCCCACTCATTACACAGCTTACAATACAAATTACAATATACATGGCCAACACCCTTCCACTCATTACAAAGCTTACAATACAAATTACAATATGGTTCTTGTCTGGTTGGTCTTCAGTAGAACTTACACTCACTCTGAACTTCCCGGTTTTCGCTCTTCTCTTCTTCACACTCTCGAGCTTTCCATTTCATTCATTTAAAACATAAACACTTATGACCATTTTTGACAAACTTGCAATGACCAACAATATTGACAAACTATCAAAGCTTCTGCAATAAAAGTTGTCAAGTAGTGAACCATCTATGGAGATACTTCTATCATAAAAAGTGACTTTTAACCGATGTTCTTGAAGCCTGAAGCACAACAAAACCTATCAGTTTTATAACATGCTGTAAACATAATCAAACTAATAACCATTTTGTAGCAAGGTCGAGGCTTCCGCACACACCAACTTAAATTATATTACAGAAGGGCTTCCGCACACACCAACTTAAATTATGCACACACCAACTTAAATTATATTACCATGTTCTGTAGTTGGTTCTAGATTATATTTTACAGACACAAAAATACATTCACATTAATTATTTTAAATACTACACATTAATTACTATAACTGCCACTCTTTGTGTTTGATAGACTCCATGTAAATAAATTCTTCGTTTGTCCATCCAATACTGGAAATCTTCGTTTGTCCATCCAGTGCTCGAAATCTTTTAACTGCAGAGCTGCCATGACCCAGACAACGACATTTTTGACACTTGATGGATGATAAGACCGCACAAAAAATGAATTTAGACGCAGAGAATATCGCGAGTGCAGATCTATCTGCACAGATGAGATGAAATGCTTGCTCCTACACACCGAATGAACAACACAACATCTCAGGCGTACAACAACTTCCTTACAAGATTTCAGCAGCTTATAACAATTTCAGCCTATAGCAAGCGTGGGCAGTGTCTCACAAAACTTAAAAATTCACTCCAAACTATACTACTCTCCTGGGCACTCCCTAGAGGTAGTTGAGTCCAGAGCACTCAATTCTCATACCAAATAAGAAGAAAATTAGTATGTACACAAAATCTTTCTTTTCATTAGGAATATACAAAATATATATACATTTACAAAATCGTAGTTAAATCTAACTTATTCTAAACTTGATAAAGAGGTTGAGAGAATGTATCAACGACCTCCAACAAATCCAAACCAATAATTAACCAATTCTATTGTAAGTAATATCTCACATCACACCCAGAGTAGACCACTGTGATTGTAGGAAGAGCGCACGTACATTCTTAACCTGGCGTGGTGAAAAGTGAATGATTGCTCGCGGTCTGCGGTCTCCTCCACACGGATGAACATAGCATCTTCTGGCTCTGAGCCTCAAATCAGACTCACGACCTATCTACTTTCATTTGTAGAACTCGTGCATAGCCTCCAATACGATCTGCGAGTACCCATTTCGGGTCAAATATTGCACAAATCAAGCACTCCACCAGCGCAGGAATCGTAGGATACTCCTCCCGATTTCTGAATTAAAATCAGGGTAAAACCCTAATTCGGACCAAGCAGAGGAAGTGGAAGACTTGAACACAGTGGGAGTCCAACGAAAACGAGTCGACCTATGGAGAGGATTGATCTGTGCTGTGGAGACGTGGTAACCAGTCCACGTAGTTCTCGACTAGCAACAATTGGGCAGTAAAAGCGTGATAATTACTTTTTTGTTAAACCTGTTATTTCTTACTTATTTTTCTAACTATTAAAGAAGCCAAAACCCTAGCGACGAACGGTGGAGTTATTTCCAATTGCACCGAACTCATGTAGAGGAAGAAGATACACATATTATTCAAAAACGCTTTCCGAAATGAACACCACAACCAGAAAGGTTCACAGTTATGACAAAACAGATGTCAGCGCTATATTTGGTTTTGTCTTTTTGTCTCTAGTCTGCTGAATGCATTTTTATTGTATTTTATCTAGTTATTGTTATTAGCGCACAACGGATATGGCTCATATATAATGGTTGCAGAATGTTGGTTCTTGCCTACTTTGTAAGGGTATACAGGTAGAAAAGAGACCCGACCTGCATAAACACACCACCTTTCTTGACGATCTCTTGCTCACAGCAATCCGACGTGAAAAGACCCTTTCTTGACGATCTCTTGCTCACAGCAATCCGACGTGAAAAGAAAAGAACTTGACCTGCCCTCGATCCTCGATTTGGTAACCATTTGTAGCATCATTCTATACATGTCTTTCAATTCAAAGAATCATAGAAGTTGATCTAAAGAAGCCACATGAACACATTTGGTGCAAACGGAGCCACGAACTGAATAGAAGGATTCATTTTTTTAGGGTACTTCTTCATATATCACTGTAATTATTATCAAAGCATTATAATGAAAGCAAAGTGAGTATAGTGGATACTTTGTCAAAGAGGATTGTAAGGTTAACTTGGAAAACAAACCATTTTGTAAAAGCAAAGTCAGATCATAAGGAGTCATAATGGTTTATGCTTTTCTAATTGGTTTTCTAATTGGAGTTATAAGGGTTTATATCATTTATTTGTTTTGCATTTGAATACTTTTTTGTAAAGGTGTTATAAGGAGTTTTTGGAAGTTTTAAGAGGTCAAACATATTTTTCTTTGCATCCTAAACTCACCCAAAGTTGAATAAGGGGGTCTTAGGATCTTTCATGTGTAGATTGGTTTTTATTGCTTATTTCTTGACAAACAAGCACATCTAAATACATTCTCATATAAAGAAGACAAATAAAGGTATTAAGGAGGCATATTTGAAGCACTTCAAAATGGCACAAATCAAAAAAATATTTAATATGTAATGCTCATCTACTTCAAACACAAAGAAATTTTTTGACTCGGTAGTTGACATCATTTAATGATGACACCAAGGAACAAGAAAACAAACTTAAGAAAGAAGGAAACGAACTTGCGCGTTGATTGTGAGTTGCAATCTTTTTCCTTCGATGAAGTTAGTGTAGCATTGACTGATGACATTGAAAGCAAAGTTGATAAATCGAAGGTTCAACATAAGGATCTAGTTGAAAATATTGATAAATTTGTAAGACCATGGGAGAATTATAGTTTAAACGAAACATATATGGCTTAGGATATAAGAAGGATCATGATAACCCTTTTCAGATTCCTAATTATTGTAAACCAATTAAATTTGTTAGCATTGGTTTTTTTGGTTAATGTTGACAGGAAGGAATAACTTGGTAAGGAACATAATGGTGGTAATATAGGTATTGATGATATGCTTGATCCAAAATTTATCTTTTAAAGACTATGGTTAAGTTTATGCATGAGTTGATTTACCATTTAGGAATTAAGAGAAGAATAAGATTTTAATGAAAGAATATTGCAACCATAATAAAGAATGCAGAACAAAAAATAGACATAAGGAAAATCAAACCATAACACCAAGCTTGATAACAGAGTTCGACACAAGTTTGCCTACGTCTCTGGGCCTTTGTCTCAGTGGGAGATGATTTCTTATTAATATTCAATGATGAAAAATTACATCATAAGTATCTCAAATGGATTACAAACTAGTCTGGATGTGTTATGCTCGACTTCAAGAATCCAACACAACTGATGGAACTGAAAAAGGTTGAGCGTAGCTCCTAGAAATGGCCTCCAAAGTTCACTTCTTCAATAGCTTCCTTGCATAAAAATGGCTTAAGCTTCCAAATTCATCAACATTTTGTTGTTTCTGAACCTTCTATGGATGTCAAGAACCTTTGGTTTTTATAGATTCCGAGTTGGGGTTCTTCTCCCAACTTCCCCCCAAGATCTAGCCTAAAAAATGGCTCCAGATCCTCAAAAATGGGAAAATCCTCCAAAAATCAACACAATAACAATAAAAAATCCAAACCTATAGTCCAAAACTCACAAATGGAAAATATCTGGCCTTCTTGGATCCATTTTGGATTATTCCTCCCCACTAAGAACTTTTGGTCCTCCAAAAGGGTATTAACCAGTCATCAAGTGCAAGATAGTCCCCTCAACTTGTCCTTTGTCTGTAAACTCTATCCTGTGCACCTGTCATATCATAATCAATTGCATAATAACCATGAAAAATGAAAGCATATTGTTAACCATTTGAACTCGTTCACATCTTACTGAATCCACTACCATATGTAGACAACATTAGCAACGATACCATCAAAAATATGACTGCAAATGAACCAATATGTTTGATGTGCTTGCACGACATTAACTTATCTTGA